>JACCIB010000840.1:0-79405 GCA_018906965.1 Philotrypesis tridentata
AAACGTATAATCCTATAAGCGGTGATGTAAAGAAACTTGTATGAAAC
Organism: Philotrypesis tridentata; assembly: GCA_018906965.1. Classification (NCBI taxonomy): domain Eukaryota; kingdom Metazoa; phylum Arthropoda; class Insecta; order Hymenoptera; family Pteromalidae; genus Philotrypesis; species Philotrypesis tridentata. The sequence goes on from JACCIB010000840.1 coordinate 48, forward strand.
GCTTAAACTAGTTAGTCAGCTATGGGTCAAATAGCAGCAGCAATTCGAGCAATGAGAAAGATGATGGTAAATCAATGATAACTCAATGGAAGTATTATAAGGCTGTAGAAAATTCTGATATAGTTGTGGAAATAAAGAAAAGGATTCCCCCCCACCCCAAGACGTTGACTATAAATATGTGATGTTTCAAATAAACTGGTCAGTCGATTATTAATAGCTGAAACATGCGATTCTCTGTATAAAAAAAATGGATAAGTGGAAGAAAAGCTCGGGAAAAGGAGGAGAGGAACATCAATTTCTCGTCGAGTCGGAACAATTGAATGAATTCGGTTTCATATCCAGAAAAAAAGGCTGCTGTGGCGACTCAAAAAGATTCAAAAAACTCTGGTTTTCAAGATTCATTCTCAAGTTATAGAAGCCGTCCGAGTAAAGGCATCAACACTGATTTAATTAATTTCAAAGATGAGTGTTGACTTGTTTGGACGACATTTGAATACCTTAAAAGGACCTCCTGGCATTGGGTATAAACTCACTCCTGACAGTCAGTATAGTTTAGAAGACAAGAGATTGTGCAACGTAGCAGATCCTAAAGAACTAAACGACGCTATAAATTTAAACACTCTGCACAGTGTTACTCAAACTATAAAATCTGATTTAAAAACTGAAATATCTAAATTAGATGAAATAGTTGAGTTACACAGAGACGAGATTGATGAAAAGCTAAGGACACTTACAATTAATATTGAGGCAATAAACAAACTGCTACTTCAACATGGATAAGTATTCTAGTAATACAAACACCGTTCCCGAAAAACATGGTTATAATAAGTTTGATAATAATACATCTACTAATGAAAATAAAAAAGATTCTGTTTGGAAAAAGTGTACTAGTATCTTCTCAACGAATAAACATTCTTGTCCTGGCCGAGAAGGCTATAAAAAATTGTAAAAACTATGTTTGAATAAAATAAATAGTAAATTTGTTTTTTAAAAAAAAATTTTTGTTTTATTTACATCCCATCCTCGTTCCTCGAATCAGCTTGGGAAAAAAAAAATGATAAAACAGTTCGCTGGGGCAGATCGATGGGATAAAACAGTTCGCTGGGGACAGATCGATGGGGCAGATCGATGGGACAGATCGATGGGGATAAAAAAAGGGCGGGGGCCTGCAGATCCCTGTTTTACCATCGGAGCAATTTACCCGTGGTCGGTAAAAGTGGGGCCGTACCCGCCTGGGGTCGTAGCCGCCCAGCCCCTACTACTTGCATAGCCTCTTATTATCCATGTCGTATTGACCTGTAGAAGTGACTTTGAAGCCGAAACCTGGAGGGCCGCGGCTTCCTTCGTTCTTCTTTAAGTTACGTCCGAATACGTCGACGCTCATAGTGATAATGATGTTTAAACATTATTTTCAATATATATAACCACCTTCGCGGAGTTCTTCAATGATCGAGTGAATCTCGTTTACGTGACTAGGATTGCCAGCTGATTGCTCGGCAATGAGTAGACGTAAACGATCGACTAACTCATTTGGATCATCCCAGTAAACGTAATCCATGCGTGTATTCATTCTAGCAATTTTGTATCTAGGCAGTGCACCACCACCTTTCTTACTCGTTGGAAAGAGGTGAGCTATGTAATCAGTATATTTTCTACTATTATGAGATCTAATAGTTCCAGTCGGATCATATTTCTTTTTGTGCGCACTTGTTGCTTCTAAGATTTTGCGATAATTTTCCATATCATCGGAACTTACAATTTTTCTATTTGGATTTTTGTGAAGCAGTAATTCGAGTAAACCTGCAGTTTTCTGATATTTGATGTTTTTCACAATAATGCTATTATCTTCGATCTCGACTTTTGCATTTCCAATCATATAGTTTTGCTTCTCCTTGCGCAATCCGTAAATTTTGTCCAGATTGTCTTTATTTTTTGAACCGAATAGAGACAATAAAGAAGAATCGGCCGGCCTTTTAATAGATGCATCATTTTCACTATCAGCTGTTTCATAATCTGTATCAAGCATTTTGTGTGGAAGCACAGTGGAATTAGCCCAATTAGATTCATCGTCAGACTCGAATAGAATAGAGTTATCAGTTTTCGATATATTTTTTGAATTTTTGCCTTTTTCGCTTTCAAGGGTATAAGATTTTTATGAATATTATCTACTTTTGTTGCAACAGCTGATAATTTATCTTCAGATTCGACTAGCTTTTGAAGAGGATCAACGATTGGTTTAAAAGTTTCCCCTACAGCTTTTTCAAATTCCTCTTTTCCAAATTTCAATAAGTTATACTTTCGTTTGACAGCGTTTCGAGCTTTGACTAGTTGATGAAGTAGGTTTTTCTCTCGCTGCAATTCAGACATTGTGACATGTTGATGCGTTCGCATGTAAAAGTATACTAAAGTGACAACTCTAAGTGCGTGTTATATTTATAGCAAACTGGTCAAATCCCTTTCGATATCTGCCTGCGTTGATTGAACTATCTTTATCTATCATTAAAAATCCATGATTTTCGTCCGACCAACGTTCCGAGCATAAATTCTTAAATTGCGTATACGTCATATCAGAATTTACGTGATCGTCGTACAAGTGTTTTAAATTCACATCGTCTTGTCGAAATCAAGGGGCGCGGTAGCGCCACGATGGCAAGTATAAGGTACTTTAGTACGTACGCCGCCGTCGGGCGCTAGCCAGACCGTATTATACTTTGAACTTGCCCTGTTGGAACCTTGACGTACGGTTTTCTTCGTATTGACTGCGTCGTTTCTTACGTACGAGCGCTTAAATGAAAGCTTGCGACGAAAGTAATAAAATCACATCAGGGCCATATTTTGTAAAATTGCTTCTATCGAATGATATTGTAAAGTGAAAGTTCGGACTCCTCAATTCTCCTCACGGGAGAACAATTATTCGACGGATATCCGGTGACGTAGTATCTACGTCATTCTGGGCTATATAGATATACTTTAGTATACGTTATTTTTCCGCAGACGACAGACGATGTTTTCATACACAGTGTTATTTTTTATCAACGTGAATTTTCTTTTGCTGTTTCTGTATATATATATATTGCTAAATATTGTTAAATAATAACATAAATATAGATTTTAAAAAAGTGTCAAATATAATTAATATTTTTGTTTTTACACGGTTATGGAAAAAATGAATTACGAGAACACAATCAGATAAGTATTAGTTTTATATCACATTTAAATATATTATATATATATAGAATTTTATGAACTTATTCTTTGTTTAAATGTTTTTTTATTTTTTCAGATTTTTATAAGTTATTATTTACCATATTGGTTCATGTGAGGTTATATGCTTGGAGCAAATACTGGAAAACAAAAAAGTTCCTGTTTTTATCAGCCTCATTGTTTGTGTTTATTAACAAACTAGGAAAATAGCTGGCATATCTATTAAATTTAGACCAGCAATTGGAATAGAGTAAGCGTAAGTTTTTTATTTTTGCATAATTTCTTATCGCAATATAATTAGAGTCATTAAGTAAGATATTGCAAAACAAAAAGATTTCTGTGTGTGAATATATTGAAATATTCTATCGGCCTCACTGATTCTATTTATTACCAGACTAGTAAATAGTTGGCATATCAATTAAGTTTAGACCAGCAATCGGAATCAAGTAATTGTAAGTTTTTTATTTTGAATTTGTATATTTCTTATCATAATAATTAGAGTCATTGTAATACGCAAAACACGAGTACTTATATCTTTGCATATTTTTGTTTAAGCATAATATAAATTTAAATCATTAAGTTACTCTTAATTAACTTTACATATAATTAGGAATTACATAGTATTAAAATTTTTCTTTAAAGATCTCAGTATTCATGAGTTGAAGAGGTAACAAAATAATCAAAGACTCGGGTTTAGTACCTTTTACACATTTTTTTATTATTTTTCATTGTTCTTCATTTGGCTGTACCTCTGCCTCTTCTTCAACTTCATTTTCCACCCTATTTAAAAACTGAGACCTATGGGTCATTTCGACGTTGCCCATAGCCATTCTATTAATAAAATCTGCAAGATTTTGCAGATTCCGCTGGTATGGGTTTAACGGTCTAAGATAATATGGTCTCCTTCTATTGCGTCCAGCTCGTACTCCTCTTCTACCTGAAATGTTAAAAGTTTTAATGTTTTCTTTTATTTTAAATATTCGATACTGATTTTTAATATTCAATTAGTTATCATTTAATATGTTTTTTACAATGACTAGGTGTATTTTTTTTAATTTACCTCGGATAGCAATTCGACCATCTCCTTGATTTTGCTGAGGTTAATAATCATCTAAATAGCAAATAATAATCTTTATAGTTTAAATATTTAAAAAAACATAAGAAATAGCGTGCCTTAATAAAACCAAAAAAATAGTAATTATTATTTTTACAATTTTACTGTATTCTTGACTTATTTTATTTAATCAATGGATGAAACAAATAGTTGTTTTACATGTAGTAAATCAAAAATTAAAAATGCCTCTGAAAATAGTTAATGTTAGAATAAAGGGATTGTACGATTAAGAAGAGTTTAACTAATAATTAAATTAAAAAGTAGTACTTACAGTGATAAACGATATCGGTTCAGTAAAGTCTGATTATAATAATTTGTTTTTTCTTACTATGTACGTTGAATCACCTATAATAAAGAAATAATAATTTATTTTAAAACAAAGGATTATGTTCTTTTATTTTAAAGTTAATTTATTTAAAGAGAATTGAAATATACGTATCTGATATAGTCCATTCATGGTATTTTGATATTTTCCATCTTTTCTGTAAGTGCATTTATGCACTTTTAACTATTAGCAGGTCCAAGTTTAAACACTGTTGTACATGCACAGTATGAGTTTTAAATAATATAATTTTAATAAACTCTTGAGTACTAACGTAGATGAGGTTATCAGCTATTGTATCAGCTAGTCATCTAGCAGACTTATTATGTCTATGGCTAGCAGAAACGAAAATGTATTGAGACCAGTCATTATGTCTAACTTGAAGTATCAATCTACTGCTGATTTCTGCTAGTTTATAACCTCCGCATGGGTACTCCAAAATTAAGATAAATTATATTATGTATTATATTATCTAAAATGCGCTAAAAGCCGATAAAACTCATATCATGCGTGTGCAATAGTGTTGAATCTAGAATCTGCAAAAAGTTTCAAGTACAAAAATGCTTTTACAGAAAAGTTGGATAAGGATATCAAAATACTATCAATGGATCTCACTATATCAGATATGTATACTTCAATTATTTTTCATTAAATTAACTTTTAAATAAAAGAACATAATTCTTTGTTTTAAAATAAATTATTCCTTCTGTTACAGGTGATTCAACATAGTTAGGATGAAAAATCAACGTATGATCACCAGACTTTACGTTAATAGCTTCGTTTCTCACAGTAAGTATTAGCTTTGAATTTATTAAAGAGATTTCATCCGCTGATTAAATGAAATAAGATGTGTAATATATAATCCATTAGGGATCAATTAACTACATATATTCTTTTTCTGATGGAGAAGAGAATATAAAAAATATTAGATGTTAATTAATCAAATATAACATAAGGTGGTGCGTGTAAGTAATAAATTAGATTAAAATATTACAGGATTTTAATTATTTAAAAAAAAAAAGTTTAAAATTATTTAGTAATTTGCAAGGCTTCATGGAGTTAAGTAATAAAAATACTGAGACACGAATCTTCTGATCCAGAGCAACGGAAGTGTCTAAATATGGCTAAAATCTAAAGTATAAAAAGTTGGATTCTCGTTGTAAGTCAATTTATTTACACCAAATATATATATTACCATAGAATATAATCTACTCTAGTTAATAAATGCAGTATACGTATTGCTGTTCATATTTCACCATCTATACAACATATACTTTGAGGTAAGGAAACTGTTAAATGGCTTTCATCATCCGCTAATTAAATAAAATGCATTACTCATAAATTAACTATACCTACATTATTTTCCTGATCGACAATAATATAAAAAATATTCAGAATTGTAAATTAATCATATATAATATTTGGTGATGTGTGTAGGATAATAAATTATTATTATAGGATTTTAAATAATCAAACAATAAAAATACTGAGATACGTGTCTTCTGATTAAAAGCAAAGGAAGTGCATAAATACATCTGAAATGTAGTATAAAAAGTTGGCTTTTCGTTGTAAATCAAATCCATGAATGTAATTATATATGTAAAATATGATTACTAGTAACATTTTGTTGCAGGTCATATATATATTTATTAATTAAAATATTTGATAATCTACTATCTTAATATATATGTTGTTCTATTATATATAGTGTATATACAAGAAAGTAAAAAATTGTGCGATTATTATGATAGAATAATTAGCTATTACAACATAAATTAATTATTTGAAAATGTAAAAAACATTACAAAATAAAATAAAGATTGATATCAAGGGGCGCGGTAGCGCCTCGATGGCAAGTATAAGGTACGTCAGTACGTACGCCGCCGTCGGGTGCTAGCCAGACACTATATACGTTGAATTGGCCCTGTTGGAAACTTGTCGTTCAGTTTTCTTGACATCGACAGCTTTGTTTCTCACACATGAGCACTTAAATGAAAGCTTGCGAAAAAACTAACAAAATCACATCAGGATCATATATTGTGAAATTGCCTGTATCAAAAGTTATTGTAAAGTGAAAGTTCGGACCCCTCATTTCTTTTCGCGAGAGAAAACTGAACAATTAATGTAATTCCGGTTACGTCAGAGCTACGTACTTCCGTAATATATATAGATCATCATGTATATACTTATACACGTAGTATGTGTTATGCAGACGATCTTTTATGAAACAGTATTTCTTTTGCGAAACAGTATTTTATTATTTTTACTTGATGTCAGGACATGAATATTTTTTTTAGTAACAGTTTCATTTTATTATAATAAAAAATATTGTTATAATATAAGTTTATATGTAGATATTTAAAAATTTCGTAAATAATTATAATAAGTGATAATATAGGATCCAGTTATAGTATAGATAAGTATTAAGTTTTATTTATAAATATGCAATATATATAAGAGTTTCGAGAACTGATTCTTTGTTAAAATGTTTTAAATAATTTTTCAGATATTCCATTGGGATGTTACAGAACTGTTAGGTTATGCAAGGAAAGATATTCCTGTGACAAACTAGTGAAGTGAAAAAAATATTTTTATTTATTATCAATTCCTGGGCCAAATTAGTGAAGTGAAAATTCATTTATTATTGTGCTACGATCCAAGAAAAATTAGTTGTGTAAGTGTTTTACTTTTACACTAGTCAATTACGCATTAATATTAACTCACTACATTGACAATATCATTTAATTTTGTTAGATATGTTTGTTGAACTGCATAAAACTTATCAAATTTATTAACATTTTGTGACCAATTAAAAGGGTATATATTCGATTTATTAATCTTCCAAGAGTATCATTTATACGTTAGTTATTCACTATTGAAAACAAAATAACATTTTTAATTCAGCAACTATTAGGTTTAAAGAAAATGTACAAGAGACTTTTTGTTATTTTCTTTTGGAGTAGAATAAGCTAGTATTTTTTTATTTATCTAACCCTACGAATAGCAATTTTAAATTTTGACGAACAGGCCAACAAAAGCAAAAATTTTTGTTAATGAGTTTACATAAATAATAAAAATACTAGCTGATTCTACTCCAAAAGAAAGTAACAAAAGGTCTCTTGAACAATTTCTGTAGATCTAATAGTTTCTGAATTAAAAATCGTAAACTGTTTTTTTTGTCAACTCCAAAATGATTTTTAATTCAGAGACTATTAGTTTGAAAGAAAATTTACAAGAGACCTTTTGTTATTTTCTTTTGGAGTAGAATAAGCTAGTATTTTTTTTATTTATCTAACCCTACGAATAACAATTTTAAATTTTGATGAACAGGCCGACAAAAGCAAAATTTTTGTTAATGAGTTTACATAAATAATAAAAATACTAGCTGACTCTACTCCAAAAGAAAATAACAAAAGGTCTCTTGAACAATTTCTGTAGATCTAATAGTTTCTGAATTAAAAATCATAAACTGTTTTTTTTGTCAACTCCAAAATGATTTTTAATTCAGAAACTATTAGGTTTAAAGAAAATGTATAAGATACCTTTTATTATTTTCTTTTGGAGTAGAATAAGCTAGTATTTTTTTTATTTATCTAACCCTACGAATAACAATTTTAAATTTTGATGAACAGGCCGACAAAAGCAAAATTTTTGTTAATGAGTTTACATAAATAATAAAAATACTAGCTGACTCTACTCCAAAAGAAAATAACAAAAGGTCTCTTGAACAATTTCTGTAGATCTAATAGTTTCTGAATTAAAAATCATAAACTGTTTTTTTTGTCAACTCCAAAATGATTTTTAATTCAGAAAATATTAGGTTTAAAGAAAATGTACAAGAGACCTTTTGTTATTTTCTTTTGGAGTAGAATAAGCTAGTATTTTTTTTATTTATCTAACCCTACGAATAACAATTTTAAATTTTGATGAAAAGGCCGACAAAAGCAAAAATTTTCGTTAATGAGTTTACATAAATAATAAAAATACTAGCTGATTCTACTCCAAAAGAATATAGTAAAAGGTCTCTTGAACAATTTCTGTAGATCTAATAGTTTCAGAATTAAAAATCGTAAACTGTTTTTTTTGTCAACTCCAAAATGATTTTGGAAGAATTCTTTTGACTGGAAGGAGTTTCACTGGAGTTTCACTGAAAGGCATTATTCAACTATAAGATTATAAATATATATGTGACAATCTAGTGAAAGTGTTGTGATTTATATAAATATACAATGCAAATAATGGATTTGTGAACTGATTCTTTGTTAAAATATTCTCTTTTATTTTTAAGGTTTAACTGGAAGGCATACAACTATCAGATTATAAACAATTTTCTTGGTATGTGAGAAGTTAGTGAAAGTGTTGTGTTCTTTTAAGTATTATTGAAAGTTTTGTTATTATTCAATAAGTTCAGAAGACAAGTGGTTCCAGATGTAACGAGACTTTTCTCAATGAAAAAGCATGTTTAATTAGTATACGGTATAAAGAGAACTTGCGAAGGCACAATTTTACAAGCAAAGAATTCTTGTGACATGACAAGCTGGTGAAATTTTCATTTTTTAGTATCGAAGAAAGTTTTTAGTGTTTGTAGTACATGTTTTTCTATTTTTATTAAGAAGTTACGCAACTGTCATGTTATATTCCTGTGAGAAGCTATAGTAATGTGCAAAATATTTTTATAAGATTTATAATTATTGCACAAGTACAGAAGACAAGTGATTTAGAATTTTCATCCAATTTTGAGAGAGCAAGTACACTCAGATTCCAGATGTGACGAGACTTTTTCAGGTTTTACTGGAAGGAATACAACTATCAGATTATACAGAATTTTCTTGTTATGTGACAAGCTAGTGAAAGTGTTGTGTTTGCATCATTTATTTATCATTCAAAGTTTTTACAGATTTGCAGTGGATGTTTTCCTATTTATAATTATTCTATAAGTTCAGAAGACAAGTGGTTTAGAATTTGTTCGCAATTTGGAGAGAGCAATAGTACACTCAGATTCCAGATGTAACGAGCTTTTCTCAAGGGAAAAGCATTTTTTTGTTTAGTATACGGTAACCAGAACTTATGAAGGCATAGAACTATCAGATTTTACAAGGAAAGAATTCTTTTGACATGACAAGCCAGTCAAATTTTCATTTTTTAGTATCGACGAAAGTTTTTACAGTATTCAATATTGAACAGCTCAAATATGGTCTAAGATGATTTTCTTGCTTGCATGCTTGTATTGCCAGATCGCAAGGCGTCTAGCCCACCAATCGTCAAAGACGAGGAGCCGCTCGATCTGACGATCGATAACAAGCCACCGCTCGATCTGGCGATCGATAACGAACCACCGCTCGATCTGGCGATCGATAACGAACCACCGCTCGAAGTACAAGACGAAGAAAATGTTGATGAAAAAAATGTAAACTTGCAATACCTCCAGGAAGAAATATATACTGAGGTTGTAAGTAATTCTAATGAAATTAAATCATTAAATATAGCTATGGAATGTTTAATGAAATTCTTATGCGATAAAAAAGGACTTAAAAATTTAAAGCAACGTATTACTAGGAAAAAAGGAAAATGTAATAGTACTAAGCTAAAAAGAAAAAATAAAAGACGATAAATTTATATTGTTTTATAAATAAAAAAAAAATGTATCCTTATTCCAATTTATAAATATATTTTTACAATCCAATGCTTTTTCTCCTATTTTTCCCTATGCATAATTAAAATAAGTCGAAGACTGCTGTATATATACATTATAGTCACATGCAGGACTCTGTGTGTAGAGAGAGTAGTTACACACAGAGAAAGCCTCGACTCTGCATTAAGGGTCTGAGAGTGGGGAGGTCCACTGACAGAAGCTGTCTTCATCTAAGTCACTGCATCGGCCGCCCCCCCTCTCTATCTCTCTTCTTTTCGGAACTCTGTCTGCGGAGTAAGTTCTCTCTCTAGCCCGCGCGCACGTATTCACCCCCTCTCCAGAGCAGGTCTACGCAGAGTAAGCGCCCGCGCGTACGCTCTGCTCCAACGCAGAGTAAGTCCCCTGCTCCCCACTACAGCCCGCGCGCACGAGCAGGCTAGCTATACCCTCTCTCTAGCCTGCGATGAAGAGGGTCTCTGCATTTGAAAGAGGCCTGAGGAAGGAATCGAAAACACAAGTAGCCTGTGTATATCTATGCTGAGCTGGAGGATGTCTTTCTTTTTCTCACCAAAAATATACATAAAATAATAAATTAACAATCTGTAAATGGATAATAATAAAAAAATTAAATTTTTCAAACTACTAAGTTGCTTTGTTAAAATGCAAGTATGTTCCTTCATTAATAATTAAGAAAAACTCTTTAATTTTTCTCAAATAGTGTGCAAGCATACAAAATCATTGTTGTAAGATTGTTTAATTATTATTATTATTAACTACTTATGACTATAAGATTAAAAAAACATTAAATTCATGAATATTGCTTATTTATTTATTATAAACAATTCTTAGATACAAAAATAATACAAATTATTCTGAGATAAAAAAATATGAAAAGCAGAGTTTATATTAATATTTTTCTTCACAAAATTGGTGGTGATTCGGGGCTTAAAGGTTATGCTGGGGCTGGCTTTCGAATTATAATATGGACCCGATGTAAAGGTGGCAATGCCGGACTATCAGCAATTGAATTTTGTTGCCGTTGTGGCTGCTGTTGTTGCTGCTGCTTCTGCTGTTGTTGTTGTTGTTGTTGCTGCTGTTGTTGTTGCTGTTGTGGTTGCTCTACTGGATCAAACATTGACAGTTCTTCCTCATCGCCAATTATAGGAACCCAGTAATTTACTGGAGCCTGTCTAGCTGGTTTTGAGCGATATTGGGGTAGATAAGCAGGCAATTCACTGTAATCAATAAATTCGAGTCTTCCTTCGTACTCATCGAGCGAAATATCAGACGTTTCATGATGTTTTCTGTACATTTTTTCTGAAACAATGATAAATTATTATTATTATTATTATTATTTACGCAATATTTTATACAAAAAAAAAATATAAAATACTCACCGAAATTTCTGCTGCTCAGTGGAAACGATCTTGCTCGTTCGACAGCTACGGCTCAAATGCTCAAAGTCAGTCCCGTAGAGATGAAAATCTTATCTACTACGGCATGCGCTCTCTCTCTACCCAACCCTCGCGCGCGATCTCATCTCTTCTTCCCTCACCTTGTACACTTGTATTTCAAAAATAATGTATATTAATTCACTTATTTTTTAATTTTCTTTATTAGGACCATGGATATGATAAAAAAATGTAAACAACTTGTCAAATCATTGGAACAAGTTGAAAAATTGTTAAGCAGATCAACTGATTTTGCAACTATCAGACGATGGAAAATTTATTACTCACGTTGCATAAAAACTTTGAAGAATGTTCTTAAAAGTGAATATTTATCTGTACAACAAAAACAGAGTATGTTGTGCATAATTGCAAAAACTGAATGCATGAAAGCAAGGCTTGAAACCATTAATCAGAGAAAAAGTGGTAGTGGATTATTGCAAGCAACGAAGAATGTTGTTACCAACCGTATTCGTTGGATTGACATGGATAGTGCGTTTAAAAATCGGATGAAGACAGCTATTATAGCTAATTTAACACACATAGATCTAGTGGAATTCCTACAAGATTCCTCAACGTTATTTTCACGCAAAATAAAAAGTATGATGCGTGATAATATTAAAGCTTTGAAAGTTAATACAGTTTTATCATGCAAATTTAAAAAAACATGTAATGGAGAGGAAGAATGTATTGAAATTAAACATTTCAATACAGAAAATCATGAAATTTTATTTGGAACAGTTTTAAATAAATGGTTTAAAGCTAATGTCACTGAACCTTTACTCACAAATATTGAGGAGTTTCAAGAGCGTGATTCAGGCTGGACTTTTCATTCTATTGAGAGTATACAAATAAATGTAAACCAATTCAATCCATTGCGTACAGGTAGTTCATACATGCCTTTACCAGAATTTTTGTCAAAACGACAAGCATGTATTAACGTAAAAAATTATGATAACAAGTGTTTTTTATGGGCGATTTTATCTGCGCTATATCCTACCGAAGACAAAAAACATTCTGATAGATTAAGCAAATACATCGAATATAAGCATGTATTAAATATGAAAGATATTGAGTTTCCAGTAGCATTGAGGCAGATCCCACAATTCGAAAAACAAAATAGTTTTATTTCGATAAATGTTTTCGGATTGGACAATAAAAATGTTGTACCTCTATATTTAACAGCTTTCAAAAAGAGTAATCATGTAAATCTTCTTTTAATAACACAGCAAAATGATAATTTAGATGAAAATGATAAATGCATAGCAGAATCACATTATGTGTACATAAAAAATCTTTCACGCTTAATTAGCAATGATTTTACAAATAAAAAAAGAAAATTATTCGTTTGCGATAGATGCTTGAATTTTTTTTACAAAAAAGACAGTTTGTCTCAACATGAAGAACATTGTAAAATATTAAATAACTGCAAAATTAGATTACCCGGACCTGGAAATGATATAATTCAATTCAAAAATCATCGATTTAATGAAAAATTACCTTTCATCATCTATGCAGATTGCGAGTGTTTGCTGAAACGTATAAGACAAGAAAAAATCGCTAATACGCAACCAGTGCAGAGTCATCAGATATATAGTATAGGATATTATTTTAAATGCAGTTACAACGACTCTTTATCGAAATATAGTTTTTACAGAGGTCCTGAAGCATCTCTATGGTTTTCTGAAGAATTGAAAAAAATAGAAGAACTAATAACTAATTTATACAATAATCCTTTACCTATGCCAATTTTATCTCAAGCTGAAATAACTGACTATCGCAATTCAAAGATATGTCATATTTGTGAAAAAAGTTTAAACGATAGTGAAAAAGTGCGTGATCATTGTCATCTTACTGGAAAGTATCGAGGACCTGCACATAGTACATGCAATTTAAACTATCAGGATTCGAAAATAGTTCCTGTCATATTTCACAATTTGAGTGGTTATGATGCACATTTTATCATATCCGACGTTTCAAATCATTTCCCAGGACAAATTGATTTACTCCCTCTAACAAAAGAGAAATATATTTCTTTTACAAAGCATGTAGAATTTAGCTCAATAAAATTTAGATTTTTAGATTCATTCAGATTTATGCCTTCATCATTAGAAAAACTGGCATCATATCTAGAAGACTACAAAGTTATTAATAAGGAATTTAATGAGTTCAGCAGAGAAAAAATTAATCTGTTGACAAGAAAAGGTGTTTTACCCTATGAGTACATTAGCTCATGGGAAAAGTTGGAAGAGTGCAAATTGCCTGAAAAAGATGACTTTTTCAGTAAGCTCAATGATTCACATATATCGGATGAGGATTATGAGCATGCTAAAAATGTATGGAAAACATTTAATGTGAAAACAATTGGTGAATACTCAGATCTCTACATGAAAACTGATGTCTTACTTTTAGCTGATGTTTTTGAGAATTTTAGAGATCAAAGTATGAAAGTCTACGGTCTCGATCCTGCTCATTATTATACTACCCCCGGCTTCTCTTGGGATGCAATGCTCAAACATACAGGAATAAAATTAAAGCTTTTAACCGATATTGATATGGTACTTTTTGTCGAGCGCGGAATCAGAGGCGGTTTAAGTCAATGCTCAAATCGTTATGCAGCATCGAATCACAAGTACATGTTTGAGAAATATGATGAAAACAAGGAAAATCAGTTTTTAATTTATTTAGATGCAAATAATTTGTATGGACATAGTCTTTCACAAAATCTTCCATACGATGAGTTTGAATGGCTTGAAAATTTAGATGATTTCAATTTATGGAGTTATAGCGATGATTCCTATGGTTATATTCTCGAAGTTGATTTAGATTATCCAAGCAATCTACACAATGATCATAATGATTTACCATTTTGTCCCGAACATGCAAAACCGCCAGGTTGTAAGCAAGAAAAACTTTTGGCAACTCTACAATCTAAAAGAAATTATGTAATTCATTATATTGCTCTAAAACAGGCTCTCTCTAATGGCTTAAAACTCTGTAAGATTCACAGAGTTTTAAAATTCAAACAATCGCAATGGCTTAAATCATATATAGATTTAAACAGTAGTCTGCGATCAGCAGCAAAAAATGAATTTGAAAAAAATTTTTTCAAGCTAATGAATAATGCAGTATTTGGTAAGACTATGGAAAATGTTAGAAAAAGAGTCTCGGTGAAACTTATGAGTAAATATGAAGGAAGATATGGTGTTGAGGCTCAAATTTCAAGTCCAAACTTTCATAGCAGTGCTATATTTAATGAAAATTTAGTTGCTATACAAATGAATAAAACTGATATACTGATCAATAAGCCAATTTATGTTGGACTTACAGTTCTAGATCTTTCAAAGGCACATATGTATGATTTTCATTATAATTATATGCGAAAAATGTATAAAGATAATTGTAAATTACTTTATACGGATACTGATAGTCTCATATACACTATTAAATGCAATGATTTCTATGAAGATATGAAACAAAATATTGACAAGTTCGACACATCTGACTATCCTGTAGATAATATATTTAATATACCACGTATTAATAAAAAAGTTGTTGGACTAATGAAGGATGAGTGCAATGGACAGATTCTCACTGAATTCATTGGTTTGAGAAGTAAAATGTATAGCACACGTGTCAATAATGAGGATTGTATGAAAAAAATTAAGGGTATCAAGGCTTCCGTTGTGAAGAAATCTATAGACTTTAATGATTATTTGGATTGTTTAAGAAATTCACGCATTCAGAGTCGAGAGCAGTATGCGATAAGATCGAAGCTTCACAAGG
Organism: Philotrypesis tridentata; assembly: GCA_018906965.1. Classification (NCBI taxonomy): domain Eukaryota; kingdom Metazoa; phylum Arthropoda; class Insecta; order Hymenoptera; family Pteromalidae; genus Philotrypesis; species Philotrypesis tridentata. Next base: position 15,554 of record JACCIB010000840.1, read on the forward strand.
TCGAGACTGTGAGACAAAAAAAGGTTGCACTTAACCCTTATGACGATAAGAGATTTCTTCAAGATAATAGCACTGATACGCTTGCTTGGGGTCATTATAAAATAGCAAATAATGGGTAAGTTCTCAAATGTACTACATTCTCTAATTAACTTAATTTAGATGTGTGTTTAATTCCAGTAAAAAGCGTGTTCGATTTAATGATGAGCCAACCATTCATATCATAGACACTTGGAGCGATGCTCATCATGAAGCTCGGTGTGGAAAATGGGAGCAGGCAGCACGAGATCGAGAACGTTTCAAGAGAAGAATTAATCAAACAAATGCTATTATAATGCCAGTACTTTTAAAAAAAATTGAAGGAAATAAATAAATAAATGCAGTTTATTTGTATCTACATATCGTTTTTATTTATCCAACTGTTGTGAGAATTATCAAAACCTAACCATTTTACATAAATTCTATTACCACTTTTTTTCAAAACTTTTTCAATTAAATAAACATTTGGGTGTTTAGTCTTGAGAAGTTCCTCTTCATAGAATCCTCCAGCAATTGGCTTGTCTTGATAATCCTTTAGATGATAGGTGTAGGGTTTTGTATTTGAAATTTTCGTTACTGTGAAGACTTCAGTTGACCAATTGGGAGTATAGCCCTTGTCGAAAACTCCCTTGATTCTGCTAACACGTACTTGATCTCCAATTTTAAATTTAGCTCGTTTGAAAAGATTTGACCTTTTTACTCGATTCATTATACGATTAACTTTGTTTTTATTCACTTGTACAGGCTTCATTCCTATTGTTCGATGATGACTATTATTATACTGTAAAGTTAAATCCTGTAAACTGTCTAGCCATTTGTATGTACCTTGCAGACTAAACAATTTCCACATTTTGCTTTTTAGAGTACGATTAAAACGTTCACAAATTGATGCTTTAAGATTACTGTATGTAGAATACAAATGGATTTTATAACTTTTCATTAGTTTTTCAAAATCTTTATTGTAAAATTCTTTTCCTCGATCAGTCTGCAAATTCTTGGGCACTCTTTTTTGCAAAAGTATAGATTTCATAGCTTCAGCTACACATTTTCCACTTTTATCCTTGACTGGTGCAGTCCAAGCGCACTTTGAAAATGTATCAATTACTGTGAGTAAGTATTTAAAACCTTTATTCTGCTTGGCATAAGGAATCATTTCAACAAGATCTGCCTGCCAAGTTTCGTCAATATCTTTGAGGAGGAATGAGCGGCGTGGATAATTACGCCTTGCAGGCTTATGAAGTTCGTCCACTAATTTTGCTTTCATTTTTTGCCTTTAAATCTGATAGTATGTTTGTTATCTGCAGAATTTCAGATTCAATGTTTTGAATTTTATTGTTCAAAATACTCTGAAAATCTTCAAGCAATTTTTCCGTTTCGTCTTTTACCAATTTTCGCACAGAATTTAAGTTTATTGCATCATTTTGTTCAGCCGCATTACCTACATTACACAATATTCGATTGTCCAAATCAAAATTTCCATCACTAGTAAGCTTGAATCCTATTCCAGGTGGCCCTCGCGATGAATCTGCGTGGACCAACTGACGTCCAAACACGTCGATGCTCATTTTAATACTGAACTAATAATGCCTGCCTCACGAAGCTCCTCCACAATTGCTTGTATTTCATTAACATGATTATTGTTACCAGCAGACGTTTCAGCTACGAGTAATCTTAGACGATCTACCAGCTCGTTTGGATCATCCCAGTAGCGATAATCCGTATGAGTGAATCTTTGAGCGATTTTGTATAAGCCCATTCCAATTTTACCTGGTCGAATCTTTAGAATTTTACTCACATAATTCACATATTTCTTACTCGATGTTTCACGAACACTCTCATCTGCTTTACAGTACTTTTTATGAGCATTTGTGTCTTTTAAAATCGTGGCATAATTTTTTTTATCATTATCAGTGATTAGTGCTGCATTAGGTTCCTTTTTAAATAATAACTCTACTAGTCCTGCAGCTTTCGCATACTCTTTATTCCCAATTATAATTTTATTTGCTTCAAAAGTTATTCAAATATGCAAAATTAATGAAAATAACAAATTTTCGTGGAGTTTTCATGCGAAATGATTTACCTGTCAATGGTTGTCTCGTGAAAGAGTGTGCAATTATAAATCTAGATGATGTGAGTGGATCTGGCACACATTGGGTAGCTTATCGAAAAAATGGTAAAGAAGTTGTATATTTTGACAGCTTTGGAGATTTACAACCACCTCTTGATCTTATGAACTATTGGAATGTTTCTCGAGTCAAGTACAATTACCAAAGATATCAAGAATTTTCAACATTCATCTGCGGTCATCTTTGCCTCAAATTTCTCTGTAATCAGCTCAATCGCAAATATAATTTTTGTCTCTATAAAGGGGGAAAGTGAGCTTTGGAATTAGTATTCTGAAGATGGTTGTTGAGTCGATAACACTCAGCCTCTCAGGCACCTCCTCAGTTCTCGAAACTCACTATTTTCCTCCTATAGAATTGGATAAGGATAAACTATACAGTCTTGGACTTGTTGAATTACTCACTTTTAATTCTATACCGAATATTGATGTAAATTGTAACAAGTTTTATGTTGGTCGAGAAATTATTGAAATTCCTAGTGGCAGTTATGAGATTGAAGATATTGAACGGACGCTGCAAGGATTTCTTGATACTCGAGGTGTAAAAATTAGTATAAAGCCGAATAATAATATCTTACGCTGCTTGATCGAGTGCACTCATGAAATAGATTTTCGACCAAGAGACTCTATTGCTCGTCTACTGGGCTTCACTCCAAGAACTTTGAAACCCTATATAAGTCACTACTCAGACTTACCTGTAGCTATTCTCAAAGTAAACGCTCTACGAGTTGAATGTAACATTACAACAGGAGCATACATAAATCAAAAAAAAGTTCATACAATACACGAATTTTTCCCAGCTGTACCAGCTGGCTACAAGATAATTGAAGTTCCTAAACAAATAATATACTTACCAGTATCAGTAAAAATAATTGATCACTTACAACTACGTATAGTAGATCAAGATGGTGATTTGATTAACCTTCGAGGAGAAATTATTACGATTCGTTTGCATTTAAAAAGCGCATAAAATGGGTATTGTTTTCAATGCTAAAAAAAGCTATATTAGCGGCTCAGTATGTCAGCAGACAGTCAGTCCGCAACGAGCAATCAAACGACTAACACAACAAAATCAACAGTTTCTTCGAAATCTTGGTCTCAAAGTGCAACATCGTGGTGCTGGTGGTGGTGGAAAAAGACAGGGAAGAAGAAAAAAATAACTTGTACATTTATTTGTTGTGTGAGGAAAGATGGAGGAAGTTCTTAATGTACAAGCTCCAGTCATCTTTGACGAGTCTGTTTCACATTATGAGGTACATGCTCATCAGCCATACACCTCACACGCATTTAATCAGAGTGATGAAATTCGAATAGCAATTCAACATCAAGATTTGTGTGTACTACCATCCAAAAGTTCTCTACACATTTCTGGTAAAATCATCAAAGCGGATGGTAGTGCTCTAACAAATACTAAATTTGTAAACAATGCCATCAGTCATCTTTTCGAGGAAATTCGATATGAGATGAATGCGATTGAGATTGATCGTTGTAAGAATGTTGCTATAACAACCTACACCTCTTTCTCACCAAGTCAGCTTAAACATCTTGAAAATTCGGGCTGGACCAACATTTCCGAATTAGGAAAAATAACCGATGCTAATGGAAACTTTGATGTCACAATTCCTCTATCATTGATTTTTGGTTTTGCTGAAGATTATCAGAAAATTGTAGTAAATGTGAAACATGAACTCATTCTCACAAGATCGAGAAGTGATTTGAATGCTGTTCTGCAAACATCTACATCAGCAGCGGGAGCAGCAGCTTCCTACGAAAATTTTAAAATTGAGCTCGCTCGTATAGAGTGGTTAATGCCTTACGTCGTACTATCAGATCGAAGAAAAATACAACTATTCAACTACATTCAAAAAGATACGCCTATTCCTATGAGTTTCCGTTCATGGGAGCTGTACGAGTATCCCGTCCTTCCGACAACGAGGCAACACGTTTGGACAGTAAAAACATCAAATCAGCTGGAGAAACCACGCTTTATTATTCTTGGCTTCCAAACAGCGAGGAAAGCAAGCAAAACAATTAATGCCAGCTTATTTGATCATTGTAATATTAGTAATGTAAAACTCTTTCTCAACTCTCAGAGTTATCCATACGGAAATCTCAATCTTGATATTTCAAATAATCAGTATGCTTTACTTTATGATATGTACGCAAAATTTCAAAATGCATACTATATTGAAAGCGCTATAATAGATCCACTTTTAAGTAAGACAGATTTTAAAGAGTTGGCACCTCTCATAGTCATTGATTGTTCCAAACAAAACGAGTCTATTAAACAGGCAGCTGTAGACGTTCGTCTTGAATTTGAATGTAAAAATAATATACCTGCGAATACAACAGCGTATTGTTTAATTTTGCATGATCGCATTGTAACGTATAATCCTATAAGCGGTGATGTAAAGAAACTTGTATGAAACGCTTAAACTAGTTAGTCAGCTATGGGTCAAAATAGCAGCAGCAATTCGAGCAATGAGAAAGATGATGGTAAATCAATGATAACTCAATGGAAGTATTATAAGGCTGTAGAAAATTCTGATATAGTTGTGGAAATAAAGAAAAGGATTCCCCCCACCCCAAGACGTTGACTATAAATATGTGATGTTTCAAATAAACTGGTCAGTCGATTATTAATAGCTGAAACATGCGATTCTCTGTATAAAAAAAATGGATAAGTGGAAGAAAAGCTCGGGAAAAGGAGGAGAGGAACATCAATTTCTCGTCGAGTCGGAACAATTGAATGAATTCGGTTTCATATCCAGAAAAAAAGGCTGCTGTGGCGACTCAAAAAGATTCAAAAAACTCTGGTTTTCAAGATTCATTCTCAAGTTATAGAAGCCGTCCGAGTAAAGGCATCAACACTGATTTAATTAATTTCAAAGATGAGTGTTGACTTGTTTGGACGACATTTGAATACCTTAAAAGGACCTCCTGGCATTGGGTATAAACTCACTCCTGACAGTCAGTATAGTTTAGAAGACAAGAGATTGTGCAACGTAGCAGATCCTAAAGAACTAAACGACGCTATAAATTTAAACACTCTGCACAGTGTTACTCAAACTATAAAATCTGATTTAAAAACTGAAATATCTAAATTAGATGAAATAGTTGAGTTACACAGAGACGAGATTGATGAAAAGCTAAGGACACTTACAATTAATATTGAGGCAATAAACAAACTGCTACTTCAACATGGATAAGTATTCTAGTAATACAAACACCGTTCCCGAAAAACATGGTTATAATAAGTTTGATAATAATACATCTACTAATGAAAATAAAAAAGATTCTGTTTGGAAAAAGTGTACTAGTATCTTCTCAACGAATAAACATTCTTGTCCTGGCCGAGAAGGCTATAAAAAATTGTAAAAACTATGTTTGAATAAAATAAATAGTAAATTTGTTTTTTAAAAAAAAATTTTTGTTTTATTTACATCCCATCCTCGTTCCTCGAATCAGCTTGGGAAAAAAAAAAATGATAAAACAGTTCGCTGGGGCAGATCGATGGGGATAAAACAGTTCGCTGGGGACAGATCGATGGGGCAGATCGATGGGACAGATCGATGGGGATAAAAAAGGGCGGGGGCCTGCAGATCCCTGTTTTACCATCGGAGCAATTTACCCGTGGTCGGTAAAAAGTGGGGCCGTACCCGCCTGGGGTCGTAGCCGCCCAGCCCCTACTACTTGCATAGCCTCTTATTATCCATGTCGTATTGACCTGTAGAAGTGACTTTGAAGCCGAAACCTGGAGGGCCGCGGCTTCCTTCGTTCTTCTTTAAGTTACGTCCGAATACGTCGACGCTCATAGTGATAATGATGTTTAAACATTATTTTCAATATATATAACCACCTTCGCGGAGTTCTTCAATGATCGAGTGAATCTCGTTTACGTGACTAGGATTGCCAGCTGATTGCTCGGCAATGAGTAGACGTAAACGATCGACTAACTCATTTGGATCATCCCAGTAAACGTAATCCATGCGTGTATTCATTCTAGCAATTTTGTATCTAGGCAGTGCACCACCACCTTTCTTACTCGTTGGAAAGAGGTGAGCTATGTAATCAGTATATTTTCTACTATTATGAGATCTAATAGTTCCAGTCGGATCATATTTCTTTTTGTGCGCACTTGTTGCTTCTAAGATTTTGCGATAATTTTCCATATCATCGGAACTTACAATTTTTCTATTTGGATTTTTGTGAAGCAGTAATTCGAGTAAACCTGCAGTTTTCTGATATTTGATGTTTTTCACAATAATGCTATTATCTTCGATCTCGACTTTTGCATTTCCAATCATATAGTTTTGCTTCTCCTTGCGCAATCCGTAAATTTTGTCCAGATTGTCTTTATTTTTTGAACCGAATAGAGACAATAAAGAAGAATCGGCCGGCCTTTTAATAGATGCATCATTTTCACTATCAGCTGTTTCATAATCTGTATCAAGCATTTTGTGTGGAAGCACAGTGGAATTAGCCCAATTAGATTCATCGTCAGACTCGAATAGAATAGAGTTATCAGTTTTCGATATATTTTTTTGAATTTTTGCCTTTTTCGCTTTCAAGGGTATAAGATTTTTATGAATATTATCTACTTTTGTTGCAACAGCTGATAATTTATCTTCAGATTCGACTAGCTTTTGAAGAGGATCAACGATTGGTTTAAAAGTTTCCCCTACAGCTTTTTCAAATTCCTCTTTTCCAAATTTCAATAAGTTATACTTTCGTTTGACAGCGTTTCGAGCTTTGACTAGTTGATGAAGTAGGTTTTTCTCTCGCTGCAATTCAGACATTGTGACATGTTGATGCGTTCGCATGTAAAAGTATACTAAAGTGACAACTCTAAGTGCGTGTTATATTTATAGCAAACTGGTCAAATCCCTTTCGATATCTGCCTGCGTTGATTGAACTATCTTTATCTATCATTAAAAATCCATGATTTTCGTCCGACCAACGTTCCGAGCATAAATTCTTAAATTGCGTATACGTCATATCAGAATTTACGTGATCGTCGTACAAGTGTTTTAAATTCACATCGTCTTGTCGAAATCAAGGGGCGCGGTAGCGCCACGATGGCAAGTATAAGGTACTTTAGTACGTACGCCGCCGTCGGGCGCTAGCCAGACCGTATTATACTTTGAACTTGCCCTGTTGGAACCTTGACGTACGGTTTTCTTCGTATTGACTGCGTCGTTTCTTACGTACGAGCGCTTAAATGAAAGCTTGCGACGAAAGTAATAAAATCACATCAGGGCCATATTTTGTAAAATTGCTTCTATCGAATGATATTGTAAAGTGAAAGTTCGGACTCCTCAATTCTCCTCACGGGAGAACAATTATTCGACGGATATCCGGTGACGTAGTATCTACGTCATTCTGGGCTATATAGATATACTTTAGTATACGTTATTTTTCCGCAGACGACAGACGATGTTTTCATACACAGTGTTATTTTTTATCAACGTGAATTTTCTTTTGCTGTTTCTGTATATATATATATTGCTAAATATTGTTAAATAATAACATAAATATAGATTTTAAAAAAGTGTCAAATATAATTAATATTTTTGTTTTTACACGGTTATGGAAAAAATGAATTACGAGAACACAATCAGATAAGTATTAGTTTTATATCACATTTAAATATATTATATATATATAGAATTTTATGAACTTATTCTTTGTTTAAATGTTTTTTTATTTTTTCAGATTTTTATAAGTTATTATTTACCATATTGGTTCATGTGAGGTTATATGCTTGGAGCAAATACTGGAAAACAAAAAAGTTCCTGTTTTTATCAGCCTCATTGTTTGTGTTTATTAACAAACTAGGAAAATAGCTGGCATATCTATTAAATTTAGACCAGCAATTGGAATAGAGTAAGCGTAAGTTTTTTATTTTTGCATAATTTCTTATCGCAATATAATTAGAGTCATTAAGTAAGATATTGCAAAACAAAAAGATTTCTGTGTGTGAATATATTGAAATATTCTATCGGCCTCACTGATTCTATTTATTACCAGACTAGTAAATAGTTGGCATATCAATTAAGTTTAGACCAGCAATCGGAATCAAGTAATTGTAAGTTTTTTATTTTGAATTTGTATATTTCTTATCATAATAATTAGAGTCATTGTAATACGCAAAACACGAGTACTTATATCTTTGCATATTTTTGTTTAAGCATAATATAAATTTAAATCATTAAGTTACTCTTAATTAACTTTACATATAATTAGGAATTACATAGTATTAAAATTTTTCTTTAAAGATCTCAGTATTCATGAGTTGAAGAGGTAACAAAATAATCAAAGACTCGGGTTTAGTACCTTTTACACATTTTTTTTATTATTTTTCATTGTTCTTCATTTGGCTGTACCTCTGCCTCTTCTTCAACTTCATTTTCCACCCTATTTAAAAACTGAGACCTACGGGTCATTTCGACGTTGCCCATAGCCATTCTATTAATAAAATCTGCAAGATTTTGCAGATTCCGCTGGTATGGGTTTAACGGTCTAAGATAATATGGTCTCCTTCTATTGCGTCCAGCTCGTACTCCTCTTCTACCTGAAATGTTAAAAGTTTTAATGTTTTCTTTTATTTTAAATATTCGATACTGATTTTTAATATTCAATTAGTTATCATTTAATATGTTTTTTACAATGACTAGGTGTATTTTTTTTAATTTACCTCGGATAGCAATTCGACCATCTCCTTGATTTTGCTGAGGTTAATAATCATCTAAATAGCAAATAATAATCTTTATAGTTTAAATATTTAAAAAAACATAAGAAATAGCGTGCCTTAATAAAACCAAAAAAATAGTAATTATTATTTTTACAATTTTACTGTATTCTTGACTTATTTTATTTAATCAATGGATGAAACAAATAGTTGTTTTACATGTAGTAAATCAAAAATTAAAAATGCCTCTGAAAATAGTTAATGTTAGAATAAAGGGATTGTACGATTAAGAAGAGTTTAACTAATAATTAAATTAAAAAGTAGTACTTACAGTGATAAACGATATCGGTTCAGTAAAGTCTGATTATAATAATTTGTTTTTTCTTACTATGTACGTTGAATCACCTATAATAAAGAAATAATAATTTATTTTAAAACAAAGGATTATGTTCTTTTATTTTAAAGTTAATTTATTTAAAGAGAATTGAAATATACGTATCTGATATAGTCCATTCATGGTATTTTGATATTTTCCATCTTTTCTGTAAGTGCATTTATGCACTTTTAACTATTAGCAGGTCCAAGTTTAAACACTGTTGTACATGCACAGTATGAGTTTTAAATAATATAATTTTAATAAACTCTTGAGTACTAACGTAGATGAGGTTATCAGCTATTGTATCAGCTAGTCATCTAGCAGACTTATTATGTCTATGGCTAGCAGAAACGAAAATGTATTGAGACCAGTCATTATGTCTAACTTGAAGTATCAATCTACTGCTGATTTCTGCTAGTTTATAACCTCCGCATGGGTACTCCAAAATTAAGATAAATTATATTATGTATTATATTATCTAAAATGCGCTAAAAGCCGATAAAACTCATATCATGCGTGTGCAATAGTGTTGAATCTAGAATCTGCAAAAAGTTTCAAGTACAAAAATGCACATAATTAAATGAACATAATTATTTGTTTTCCAACTTGATCTATAAGTATCACATATTCTTCCAGTATTTGTGTTCGATCACTTATTCACAAGAGGAAAGAAGATATATTATTTGTTGATCTGACGATTATAATATCCACACGTCTTAAGAGTATGCAGTAAAGCTACTAGTATTTTGTCTATATAAGTGTTATCAAGATCTTTAATTTCCATAATTAAATAACTGTATAGAATACAGCACTTATAATTTCGACTACATAAGAGTTGTCGAAGTTTGAAAATTAAAGTTGAATTTTAGAGTAAGCTCTAAGAATTTTTATTTTGTCTGTATGAATGTTAATAAAAGTTTGGTTTTGTTTGCATAAGTGTTATTAAGAGTTTTTTTTTACATTAAGGTTATACAACTAACAGGTTAACATTGTCTCTCACGAGATGTTTGGGGACTTGTGCGTACGATTGGCAAAGTATGCTCTCACATTGTTCTGTTTTTCGCATGCTATCTCGTTGAATATCATTATAGAATTCGGTAGTGCACTATCGGGGGCCACAACTTCTTCATGCTCGCTGAATGGAAAATATTTTATACCCTTGAGCGGCTCCAGTAATTGCTTCAAGAATTTATATTTCGGTTGATTGAGCGATTTGGAGTATACGTATACATTTTCAAATCTGACACCGTTCGGATGCGTTATGAGAGCGAGTAAGCTGTTTGTTTTACCGCAGTTCGACGGGCCACAAAATACTGCTCGTATGCTATCGGGTAGCAAATCGCCGTGTCGTTTCAGTCTCTTATCTCGCTCAACGACCGAATCGAAGTTAGGCACGGGGAGCTTGACAGGCGGTTCCCTGAAATTCATACTTTGAATGCTCAACAGCAACTGATCGTTTAGGTATAAATAGACCGCTTATATATCGTCGTTATCAGTTTATCGAAAGCCTTCGTAGAGTAATGATCATATATGCACCACCGCGAGGTCGAGGTTTAGTGAACAAAATTATCAACAAACTTCCGGTAGAACTTCACTTGCCAGGTTATCAGTACTGTGGCCCCGGAACTCACTTAGCTAAACGCATAGCACGAGGAGATCCAGGAATCAATCCTCTCGACGCCGCTTGCAAAGATCACGATATCGCATATTCTCAGAACCGCGATAACGACGAAGCAAGAACCGCAGCTGACAAAATTTTAGCTGAAAAAGCTTTGCAAAGAGTTTCATCGAGAGACGCGGGTATTGGTGAAAAAGTAGCTGCTTTCGCTGTCTCAAACGCGATGAAATTAAAATCGAAATTCGGAATGGGTGTTAAGAATAAGCGAAGAAGAAGAAGAAGAGGAACGAGAAAAACTAAGCCGAGTCTACGATTGAATAAGATTGTACAGGCTGCTTCCAAAGCTATGACACCTAGTAGCAACGGCCGCAAGGCAATTCTTTCTGCATTGAAAGGTGCCCGGGATGCTGTCAAGAAAGCAGGCGGAAAACGTAAAATAATAATTCCACGTGTATTACCTGTATCATCGAAAGTAGGCGGATTCTTACCTTTTCTCATACCGCTTTTCGCTGGTTTGAGCGCTGTTGGTGCACTCGCAGGAGGAGCTGCCGATGTAGCAAAAGCAGTCAACGATTCCAAAGCTGCCAAATCGCAGTTAGAAGAAACTTCGAGACACAATCGAAGAATGGAGGAAATAACTCTCGGTAAAGGACTATGCTTGAAATCTCACAAGACTGGAATGGGTCTCTTTCTCAAACCGTATCGCGGCCAAGGATTGAGAAAAAAAAAAGTCCGTCAAAGTAAGATTACCAAACAGAGCGCTGACCAACCGTGACATCATAAAGTACGCTAAAATCATGAAAATACGGAATTTTCGTGGCGTGTTCATGAGAAACGATATGCCTGCTGACGGCCCACACACCAACGATCAGCCGTTATCAACTTGGACGATGCTAGTGGTCCTGGAACTCCATTGGGTAGCATATCGCAAACGAGGAAAATCAGTAGTGTACTTTGATAGTTTTGGAGATCTACAGCCGCCTACAGACTTGATGCTGTATCTACAAGTTGACACAGTCAAATACAATCACGAGAGATATCAAGATTATGATACATTCAATTGTGGACACTTGTGTCTCAAATTTCTAAGCAATCAACTCGGCGCTTGCCATCGTGCTATATAAATCACGATCCATCAGAATTGCCTTTCATTTTACAACGAACAGTCATGGAGAATTCAATCACGCTGACTCTCTCCGGTACTTCGTCTACGCTGGAAGCTCAGTATTTTCCTCCCATTGAATTGTCATCGAATAAGCAATACGTACTTGGTTTGGTGGAGCTTTTGACTTTCAATTCGATACCAAACATCGATCACGGTCACAACAAATTTTACGTTGGTGGCGAGCAAGTCATCCTACCTACAGGCAGTTACGAGATCGAAGACATCGAAAACTATCTTCGCGACGTGCTGGTTCAGAAAGGAATTTCAATCAACATACGTCCTAACAACAATACGCTTCGTAGTGTAATAAAGTGCAGTCATTCGATTGATTTTCGACCTCGAGACTCCATCGGCTCGTTGCTTGGCTTCACTGAACGTCTTCTACCAGCTATTACGACACATAGTTCCGATCGTCCGGTTGCCGTTCTCAAAGTCAATGCGTTACGAGTCGAATGCAATATTACGAGCGGTGCCTATATAAACGGACAGCTAGTACACACCATACACGAATTTTTTCCTGCAGTGCCGCCCGGATATAAGATCATAGAAGTACCGTCGCAGGTCATTTACCTTCCGATCACCGTCAAGAGCATAGATCACTTGCAGTTGCGCATCGTCGATCAAGACGGACACCTAGTGAATTTCCGAGACGAAATTATCACGATCAGATTGCACTTGAAAACAACGTAATGGGAATAGTTTACAACAGCAGTAAAGTCGGCAGAGGCTATTTAAGCGAACCGAAATGCCGCTCAGTCATCAGTCGTCGGCGAAACGCCAAAGCATTAACACGGCAAAATATAAAATTTTTAAAAAGTCTAAACTTGCGAGTATCGCATCTGCTGGAAAATAACCTGCATACTATTTTGCTTTCCGACGAAAAAAAAATGGAAGAAATTTTGAGCATACAATCACCAGTGAACTTTGATGAGTCATTAGCTCACTATGAGGTACATGCTCATCAGCCATACACATCTTCATCGTACGGCAATAGCGATGAAATTTGCATCGCCATTCAACATCAGGATCTTACTCTTTTGCCATCACGCAGCTCGCTTCATCTCTGCGGAAGATTAACGAAACCCGATGGAACTGCGCTGGCACGAACGAAGTTAGTGAATAACGCAATCTGTCAAATGTTTGAAGAAATCAGATATGAAATAAATGCGGTAGAGATCGACAAGTGTAAAAATGTCGGCTTGACTACTCTGATGAAAGGCTGGGCTTCGCGCAATCCGAGTCAGAGCTCAGTTCTCGAAAATGCTGGATGGCTGGACGTAGAAGAAACTAAACAACTGACTAACAATGATGGCTACTTTGATATATCTATACCACTGAGTATGATATTAGGCTTTGCCGAAGATTATCGAAAAATTGTAGTCAATGTGAAGCATGAGCTCATACTCACGCGAGCTAGAAACGATTTAAATGCCCTCATTCAGACAACGGCTCGTGTCGAGAATGCAGATGTCTACGAAGATTATAAAATAGAATTGCTGAAAATAGAGTGGTTGATGCCGTATGTTGTCGCATCGAATACCAATAAAATACGTCTCTTGAATTATATCGAAAAGAATAGACCAATCAGTATGAGTTATCGAACCTGGGAATTGTACGAATACCCGGTACTTCCAACCTCGACCAATCACGTTTGGACTGTCAAGACTTCCAATCAATTGGAGAAGCCACGATTCGTTATACTAGGATTTCAGACGAATCGAAAAAATCAACAAAGCGTCAATGCGAGTCACTTCGATCATTGCAACTTGAGCAACGTTAAGCTTTTTCTCAACTCGCAATACTATCCCTATGGCAATTTGAGTTTAGATATAAATCGCTCTCAGTACGCTGTGCTATACGATATGTTTGCACATTTTCAAAATGCCTACTACGATAAAACTTCGGAACCTATTCTGAATAAAAAGGACTACATTACCTACATACCGCTAATTGTACTCGACTGCTCCAAGCAGAATGAGTCTTTAAAGAATGCTCCCGTAGATGTCCGTCTAGAATTTGAATCACGAGATAATTTTCCTGCTGGAACTTCAGCCTACTGCTTAATTCTGCACGACCGAATAGTTCAGTACAACCCAGTCAGCGGGGATATTAAAAAGTTGATATAAGATGGATTACGCAATTGATATGCAAGGATTCAAGAAGCCTGGGAACGATTTTGTTCTAAAAGAGTTGGCCATACTTGCTCTCGAGGAGAATGCCGAACCCGTCGTACTTTTATTCAAGAAACCATTTCCGTGGCGCAAGTTGACTGAAAAGTACAAACGTGAGAATCTTTGGCTCGAACTTTGCCATCATGGATTGAGCTGGAATTCTGGCGACCGCGAGTACGTAGAGATAAACAACATTTTACAAGAAGCACTGCGAGATGCAAACAACATTCATGTAGTTGGTGATCTGAAGAAAAAGTGGCTTGAGCGTTTCAACTTTAAAGTTACCGATATAGCTGATTCAGGTTATCAATCCGTTGATCATCCAAAATTACTTACCATATGCACGAATCATAACGGAGCATGCAAAGCTACCTGCGCACTGCAGAACGTCAAACTTATGAGAGAATTTTATTTTAGCACTATGTACATGGAATGGGAAGACATTCCATCCGATTAAATGCAGATATTTATGTTATTAATTCGACAATGTTCTTTTTTCTATATATAAAATTTCAATAAAAAATTATTACCAATCAAAAATTTGTTGTAATTTATTCAAGTACTAAATAATACCCGTAAACATTAGTTGTATATAGAGTGTGTATATAGGGATAATTCAAATCTTAGCTCGCAAGAGGTCGTGACGGGTAAGTCGGTAAGACCAAAAGGCAACCAAAAGGTCCCAGGATCGAATCCCGGCTGCGGCAAATTTTTTTCTCACAAATTTTTTTCACATAAAATTCGAAATATAATTTACAAAACACGCGCAATATCGAATCGAAAAAAAAAAATGTCGGTAAAGCAGAGAACACGGTGAACTAGAACGACAAAAACACAATATCGAAATAGAAAAAAAAAGCAGAGCGAACTGGAACAGGGTGAACTAGAACGTCAGAACGAACTATATCAGAGATGAGGAGAGAGATTGCTAGAGACGGGGTTTTTCGTGCACCGAAAGCTGAGCCAAGAAATTTTCGGTCCCTGCTACGAGTGGTACCGGTCTCCCAGATGTTTCAAAACTATATACAGCTAAAGCAGTGAAGGGCTGCAAAGCCTGCAGAAAAAAAAAATTTTTTTTCAACAGAGGTTCAAGCTTCGGCGCAGTTTTTCTAGCTGCAACGTCCGAGCGCCTTATACCTGACTGTTCTCTCGACCGAACCCAGAGCGCTAATCCTTTTATGACGGTCAACTTCGGCGCAACGAAAATTCAAAATGATTCAAACTACATTTTTTAAAAAATTGTTCATTTCCATGTTGTTAAAAAATTTTCAACAATGAAAATGCAATTTGAATGGTAATTTTACGACAATTTAAAGGTGTGACATATTTTAAAATCATTTTCTTCGCTCTGCCGCTGTTCGGCAGGCCTTTAAAATGTTCGGGTTCGGTCGAGAGAACAGTCAGGTATAAGGCGCTCGGACGTTGCAGCTAGAAAAACTGCGCCGAAGCTTGAACCTCTGTTGAAAAAAAATTTTTTTTTCTGCAGGCTTTGCAGCCCTTCACTGCTTTAGCTGTATATAGTTTTGAAACATCTGGGAGACCGGTACCACTCGTAGCAGGGACCGAAAATTTCTTGGCTCAGCTTTCGGTGCACGAAAAACCCCGTCTTCGTCAATCTCTCTCCTCATCTCTGACTATATACAGCTAGGTGAACTAGAATCAGCATGAAGTAGTATCATCCTGAAGTAGTATCATCCTGAAGTAGTATCATCCTGTTCCAGTATCATCCTAGCTTATCTACTATTAGTTTTATTATCTTTATAAATTTATGAGAAAAGTTACCCCCATGTACCCCATAAAATCACTTAAAACTTGAAAATGTATAAAATATGAAACGCAGTAAAAATTCAAAATTTCATACAAAATGAAACTCCATAGAAACACCATACACCACCATAAACGCCATATCATCTGATTTATAACTACACAAATAACATCTTTACCATGAAAAAACCATAAAATACAACACCATAACAATTCTCGAGTTAAAGTTCATAAAAGAAAAACGCTGAAAAAAGTCTTAAAACACAGTCTTAATGTTTTTCAGCTTCAAAAAAAGCCCTATAGAACAACCGTATCTACAATTTTTTTGTGGTAGATGAATGCTTGGTAGCGCCAATATACCTAAAGTGTAAAAAAAAATCCATGAAAATAATTAATTTTTACCAGTGATGGGCCCGTTCTGCTAATTTTACAAAAATTTGTTTTTTAAGTATAAAAATATCTATACTGATCTGCATACATGAATCAAGCTCTACTTACAAAAACTGATACTTAACTAGTAGAACAACTTTAAAACTTGATTTTTTTTGCAACTTGAACTTCTAATAAAGACTAAAATAATGTCAAAACACGATATATTGTCATCTCTGTAAATATTATCAATCATTATATTACAATGTTAGTAAATCATCATTAACTTTACATTAATAACTTATAGGTCACTTATTAGCATCACGAAAATAAATTTTAATAACTATTTCAAATTTTCTCCATCCATTCCGTGTTGACTTATAAAGTGGTTTTGCACTGTTCTATATAGATTACTTCAACTTTTACGTAACTTAAAATGTACTTTTCCATATAAGCTGATATATATTTCCATTCTTCTAAGACTTCACATAAACTGTCCACTGATCTGTATGTTCATCTTCATCTTTTTTTCCAAAACCGCAAGCTACATTACTATAAACAGCTGACTTAATAATAGTTATCCCAAATACAAACGTAAACTTTGATTACTAATTCTAACAAATTTTTATTTAAAATTAATTTAAACAACACTTCCTATACTGTTTTAAATACATTAAAATATTATTGCTTAAGAAAATTTGATGAATAAAAATAAATTAATAATTACCTGGTCATTATGATTTCTATTTAACTTCTTAAGAAAAGCTTAAATTTTCTAAAACTAAAAATAATAAATACTTAACAAAGAATCAATTCTTCTGTCAATGAAAGTAAAAAAATTTTGCAATATGATTTTATTAATACTTACCTCATGAATATACGTACGTACGTAAGTGCTTGGAAAGTGTGCTTTTTTTCTATGAAAGGAACAAAAAATTACAAATATGGTCCGATGAAATTAAATGTTTTCCATTGCGCTATACATTCGTAAATAAAATTTTTTCTAAATCTCAAAATTGATTCATTTTATCGATAAAAAACGGACGCGAGTTATTCGATTTTGCATATAATGTTATACGATACTCGTGAGATCTGTGTTTTTTTAATCAAATAATTATGATTGAATTTACTATTGTGTTCATGTATGACGTTGTTTTTAGATTTTTTATGTTCCTCAATACGTGTACACACACTTCTCTTGGTTTGGCCCACATATGTAGCCGTACAATCATTACATTGCAACTTATATAGAACATTGTTTTCTAATTGTTTTTCTCTTTTGTCTTTGCCTTTTTAACTATAATATTACACATATCATTATGTATTTTCGGCACTGCCGTAATAAATTTTTCTTTTAAAGAATGTTGCATTTGTTCGTAAAATCCTTTGACATAGGGTAAGGTAACAATGTTTTTAAAATTTGTGTCGTTATTGCAACGTTGATATTGTGCATTTGAATTTATTTTGTCAATCCGTTTTTTTATATATTTGTTGGTAAAGTATAAATACAATTCCGACCATTTATCATTCTACAATATAATTTATTTTGTAAGCCCCTAAACAAATAGCTAAATAAAACACTTTGTAATCATATATATATATAATAAAATTCGATAAAACTTCTTATTAATTTATAAGTTAGTTAAATTTTTTATATTTTCAAATTTTTCAACCATTTTTTTAATAAATAAATGTTAAGCTAATTACTTTTTTTAATTCTATTGATTTTTAATAATTTTAACTTTGTTTTAGATAAGATATGTATACTGTTTTATAAAAATTTACGTACGTAATTTTTTTCTAAATCTCAAAATTGATCCATTTTATCGATGAAAAAAGGACGCGAGTTATTCGATTTTTCATATAATGTTATTCAATACTTGTGAGATCTGTGCTTTTTTAATCAAATAATTAAATAATTCAATAATTAATGAATTAACGAAATAGAATGTTTTCAAGTCAGCTATACAATGGAGACGAGATCTTCGGTTTTCATAAAAATCGGAAGCGAGATATTTGGTTTTTCAAAATTATTTTATATTTTGTTGTAAATATTTATACTTAAAATACACATTTTTATAAAATTAGCATTTAGCAGAACAGGCCCATCACTGGTAAAAATTATAGTATATGAGGGTAACTTTCCGCACAAATTTGGAAAGACAATAAAATACTATACAATTTCACCATATGAAGGGGCGCGGTAGCGCCGCGATGGCAAGTATAAGGTACGTTCAGTACGCACGCCGCCGTCGGGCGCTAGCCAGACCCTATTATACATCTCATAGGCATTGTTAGAAACTTGACTTACGGTTTTTTTCACTTTGACAGCATTATTTGTCACATATAACTACTCAAACGAAAGCTTGAGACGAAAGTGATAAAATCACATCAGGGTCATATTTTGTGAAATGGCTTCTATTAAATGTTATTCTGAAGTGAAAGTTCCGGCTCATGAATTCTCGTCAAAAAAATTGTTCTCCCTGATAAATTGTTTTCCGCCATACGTCATCATGTGTGACGTCAGCGCTATAGATATATACTTGTGTACAGATATGTGGTGCAGACGACGATTACAATAACACAGTGCTAAGGTATAGATAGATAAGCAAGCAACTTTATCAAGGGGCGCGTTTGTTAATAATTATAAATCAGTGTTAAATGTAATATAAATTTAACCTAAATATATATTTTAAAACAGTGTTAAATTCTTTTGTACACAATCGAAAAGCAATCATAAACTAATAGTTCATAATTAGATAAGTATTTAGTTTTATTTTGATTTATATAAATATACAATACAAATAAAGGATTTGTGAACTGATTCTTTGTTAAAATGTTCTCTTTTATTTTTCAGGTTTTATTAGATTGGAAGGCATACAACTATCAGGATACAAGGAAAAAATTTTCTTGTAATGTGACAAGCTAGTGAAGTGTAAAGTATTTAATGATTTTTCATGCAAAAAAGTTTCTATTTTTCCATGTGACAAACTAGTGAAAGTGCTGTATTTTCATCGTTTAAGTATCGAAGAAAGTTTTTACAGAATTTACAGTCAATGTTTTCCTATTTCTATTGGGAGGTTACGCAACTGTCAGGTTATATACTAAAGGAATTCCTGTGACAAGATGGTGAAGTGAAAAGTATTTTATAAAAGTATAATTCATTATTAAGTTTAGAATAATAACTGGTACAGAGTAAGCGTGTTCTTATTTTGATTCAAAGATTATGCTACCTACGCCTCAAGATTTGATCATTATTAATAGGAAATACATAAGAGATTATAGAAAAGAATTTTCTTGTGATGTGACAAGTTAGTGTAGTGTTAAGAATATGTCTACGAAAGTTTCTACGGTTGTTGACATAGCTATTCAATATTATTAAATTTTTTCTGTTGTTTCGTGAGAGGTTACAACTCTCAGGCTGTATACGTATATTGAAAGGAATCCGTGTGACAAGCTAGTGAAAGTGTTGTATTTTCATCGCTGAAGTATCGAAGAAAGTTTCTACAAAATTTGCAGTCCATCTGGTCATTACAAATTATCAAGTTCTTTGGACTTCAAGAAGAATAGCTGTCATAAGCGCAAGTATCTTGTAAGTATAAATAATATACACAAGTTTTTAGATTTTATACTGTATATTTTTTAAAAGTTATACATTAATTCTGTGGATTCACTCCTTGTGGAGGATCCTCTCCTTCTGGAGCATCTTCTCCGTGAAACACTTCTTGTGTTCTTTGCTTGGCCAGGTCCGAGCGTGTCTCTTCTACATTGGACCTGGCCATAAAATTTATGAATTCAGCTAAATTCTTCAGGTTTTGCTGGTAGGGATTCAGCCGCCTTCTGTATCTCCTGAAGTTCCTACCAGCCCTCGTACCTCTTCTACCTATATAAAGTATTTTATGTATTTTTTTTTTAAATTCTCAAATATATTTATATTACTAAAAAATTCTATTGGTAAAATGGTACCATGATTAGCCTGATTTCTGTTGCCCTTGTTGTTGTTGAAATTGTTATTGTCGTTGTTGTTGTTGTTGTTATTGTTATTGTTGTTGTTATTATTGGCTGCACCAACTTGCGCTAAATTAAAAAAACATTTTGTTAGGGTTGGCGTAGGAAAACTATAGTCTGGTTTTCAAATCTTAAGAACAAAATACATTATAAAATAAAATTTTTATGTACCATTTTCACTAATATCCATTTGGTTTTGCATGGTTAATTCTAAAAATTAAAAATGAATTTTATAGTTTAGTAACAATTCATGTTTATAATATACACTCATACACACACATAAATATATACATATGGGTTTTATATAGATTTTTTTAAGCCTTAAAATCAAGTTTTCAGTTTGATAATCAATATCTAAAAAAATATGAAAAGATAGTTTAACTCATTATAAAAGAATCTGTGAAAGTTCCAGAATGTCAGAGGCTTTGGTTACTCTGTGAGAAATAAATATAACAGCTCATTTATTAAAAATGACTTGTTTAGAGCAGCAAAAAATTTAGGTAAAACAGTGAAATATTAGCATAATCCATCAAAATTTTGTTGCGCTACATTATAAAAATCCTATAGAACATCCCCATGTAATCAGTTTTAACATTTATAATAATTAAAATAAACTAAACAAGATTTTATACTTTGAAAAGCGCCCACGCATGCCATATACTCAATATATAATAGTTTCAAGGATATTTGACTTATATAAAAGTCAATAAACCATTAATTATAATCGATACATCCATACTCATTATTCATTATTATTTAGTTTTATTTATAATCAATTTTAAAAAGCATTTTTTAACAGAGAAATTCAGCTCTAGCAGAAGGGACTATCTTTCCATCTCTCTCTAATAAATGCATAAATGTACGGAAATTAGACTTTAGAACAAATTAAAAAATTTTTAGGAAAGATTGACGGTAAAAAAAGTAGATGAGAATATTCTATGGGATCTAGCGAACAAAGCAGAGTAGGTCAGAAAAGCCAAGATACATTCATTAGATGTGAAAATAATGTTGTAAATTCTTATCGGAAGATGCAAGTTTTTTTCCGTAGCTGTATTTTTTTCTTTTACAGAAAGTAGTAACTTTTAGAGAAACCAAGGCCTCTGACATTCTGGAACATTCACAGGTTCTTTCATAAGCGTATCAATTACTTACAGTGATAAATAAGGCTGATTCAATAATGTCTGCAGTTTATACATTATTTTTTACACTAAGTTGATCGGATCACCTGTAACAGAGAAAGAATAATTTATTTTACAACAAAGAATCATGTTCTATTATCGTAAAGTTAATTTATTTAAAGGTAATTAAAATATACTTATCTGACAGTGAGATCCGTTGATAGTATATTTTGAACCTCATGCCATCTTTTTTATAAGTGCATTATTGTACATGAAACTTTTGCAGGTTCTATATTAATTAAACACTATTGCACACTTTTAGTACGAGTTTTAGGGGTTTTTAGCGCGTTTAAAATAATATAATTTATGATAAATTTGGAGTATCCACGCCGAGGTTATAAACTAGCAGAAACCAACAGTAGAATAATTATACTTCAGGAATCAGGCTAGACATAACTATAGTACGAAAGTGGGTTGGTACCAAATTATAGGGTTATAGGGATCCCTATAACGAAGCTATAAAGTATTAGTCTACTGCTGGTTTCTGCTAGCTGATAACCTCCATCTGGGTTCTCCAAGTTTATCATAATAATTATGTTATTTAAAACGCGCTCAAATCCCGTAAAAGTCATAGTACGTGTGTGCAAAATAGTGTTTAATCCAGAACTATAAAAAGTTCCAAGTGCAAAAATGCACGGATAAAAAGATGGCATGATGATCAAAATATGCTATTAACGGATATCACTCTCAGATAAGTATATTTCAATTATCATTAATGAAATTAATTTTACCATTACAGAACTTGATTCTTTGTTTAAATACATTATTCTTTTTGTTACAGGTGAAATTAGCATTAAAAAACAGTATATAAACAGCATCAGACTTGAATGAACAAGCGTTATTTATCACTGTAAGTACTATTTTGGAATATATTGAAGGGCTTTGATTTGTTAGTTAAATAAAATAAAATGAGTAACATATGCATTACTCATAAAATAAATATATATTCTTTTTCTGATAGAAAATGATATAAAAATTGTTAAAATGTTTCATAATCTTCTAAAGTAATATATGTATTGCCCTATTATGTTATGTTATAGTTGGCTTCTCGTTATAAATCAAATCCATTTATAAATATACGGTTCATACTGGTTATATTTTGCATGAAATCATAATTTTTTAATTAAAATCTTTGATAATCTGTTATGCTAATACATATGTTTTCTCTATTTAACGTATACCAGAAAAAAATTGTGCGCTTACTATGAAATATAAAAATTAGCTGTTATAAAATTAATGAATTATTTAAAAATGTATTTATTTCTGTAGAAATAGATGGAAAGTGCATAGCATATAAATGTACGATTATTACTGGTAATATTTTGTATTAAATTATTATAATTTTCAAATTAAATCTTTGATAACTTGCTATACTAATATATGTGGGGACACAGCCCGCACGGCGGCAGCACCTCTCGGCAGAGAGTGTGAGAGAGAGAGAGAGAGCGAACGGCTCGAGCGTCGAGCCAGCCCCGCGCCCCCCTGCGCGTCAGTCCACGCTGAGAGCCCGAGCGCTAAGCACCACTGAGCACACTGGCAGTAGAGAGAAGCAGAGGAATAAAGACACTACGTACAAACTCAACCAACGACTTTGTACCCCGGATACCTCAGCTGTCCTACGCATCCCTGCCCCCCCTTCACTGGTGACCAGGACGTCTCGCCGAGGAACCAAGGCCAAAGCCTCCTACGAAGCGAGCCGCATACGCAGGCAGGAGCAACAGGCGGCAGGCGCCATTTTGAAAAATTTCACGCGCGCAATTACAAACGACCTTCGCCAAACAACGCCAGTGCAACAAGGTACAAGTGTAAGTGTCGTGAAAAACTACAACACTCGCGCCACGAAGGCTCTCGGCCCTGCACATCTACACGCAGGACTCCGACGAGGCGAAGACTCCTCGCTCCCTCGTCGTAACTATCTCGTGCAGGCACGCCGGCGAGATAGCGACAACGTGTTGCGTGCAGGCACGCCGGCGCACACGCAAAACAACCGACGTTCACACACCGCGTCGAGAGAGGAGGACTCGTGCAGGCACGCCGACGAGTCGAATAAAAAAAAAAAAAAGAACGTGGTGCGTGCAGGCACGCCGGCGCACACACGTACAACCACCGACGCAGCAGCCCATAGCAGCACAGCAGCAGAGCGGCCGCAGCGTTGAGACGACACAGCAGAGGAGAGCAGCAGCACAGCAACAGCATCATCCTCGTCACCTACAACAACAACATCGCCGCACAGCCGTACACAGTCAGCACAGCAGCATTAACAGCACAGCCGAGACGCCGCTTCCATCAGCAGCCAGCCGTTCAGAACGCGAAGAATAGCTCTAAGCACCGTTCGTTCTGCCGGAACTCCACGATCGCCGACCAACGTCATAACGTCGTACGTTACCTGCTGCAGCCATTCGACTCACGCACTCTTGCACACCGACACCGTCCCCTAGGACAGTTGTCCCCTCCCGGAGGTGTAGGCCGAGAGCTCGTCAGTCACGGCATCCAGCGTCGCACTACTCAGGGCAACAACCTCGACTCACTTTGCACCAGGGGCACCGTCCCCTAGGACAGTAGTCCCCTCCCGGAGGTGAAGCCCAGTGCAATTGAGAACGGGTCTAACCCTCTGCAAGGCGACACACAGCAAAAGCAGGCAACACCAGCTCAGTTGCATCAGGGTCACCGTCCCCTAGGACAGTTGTCCCCTCCCGGAGGTGCCACCCAAGACAACTGAGAGTAGGTTCACATAAATTATAGAGGTAGGGGCGTCGCTCGGCCGCCTCGGGGCCCGCCTCGGGACTCTCGAAGTGACCTTTGAGTAGAAAGCATCGCCGATCTTTCCGGAATAACTTCCTGCTTTACAGCCGCTTGTGTCGCTGAAGATTATTGGACTTCTTTTAAAGAGTTTAATAATCTAAGTTATTTGTGTGTGATTTGTGCGAGTGATTTGAAGAGCGTGACAGGGAAGCACAAAGGTGCTGTCCTTGCTATACAGTGCGGCGATCTTGCATAGCCTTGGCCAACTGTATAGCCCCGGTACGTCAGGACTTGGACGTACCAGTGTTCCCCGGGAGACCGTGTCGCCTTAGCCCTTGCAGCCCTGGCGGTCAAATCACTGCGTACTTTGTTTATTTTGGTAAGAGAGCTCTCTAAAAATATATGGCCATTTAGTTTAATTTAGTATTAAGCTTAGTTAAATTTTATGTAAATCTGCGTTAAGATTGAGATTTAAACAGATAGAATTTTGCGTGCTTAAATATCGTTTATTCTTTGATCTTGCGAATTTAAATTCATTTATTTTATATTTCGTTTGTAGTAGTTTAGTTATTTTGAATAAAAAAGGTACACTTGTTGAGGCTTTTCATCTTAAATCGAAGAGGTTTTTAGGCCAAAACAAGTGGTTAGCTTCATTTCCCGCGAAAATTATGTTTTTTAATTATAATTACTTGATTATTCTTTCCAAATCCCGAATTCTTCCCTTAATAATTTAATTTATAAAAATTCAGTGTTGAAGCAGACAACATAAAGATAGAACATAACATATTAGAAAAGACTATTTGGAGTAGTCTAAAGTTCATTTTTGCTTCATCGTAGCCATAAATATGAACTTTTCTTAATACTGGCTTATACGTTGATAACAAAATTTACATTTTTTGGAATATCTTTTAAACTATAAAAGATATGGATATAAAATTTTGTATCAAAGTATGTTTTGATACAGGAAAGTATAAAAACCAGTTTGCAGTACTCTACAATGTATAATTGGTTCAGCGTAACCAAAAATGTTTAATTTTTTGTGAAACTAGCTTTGTCGATACTATCAAAATTCATATTTTGTATACAAGTTGCTTGCACATCACTTTACTGAAGACGACTTGGTTTAGAACATTTCAACAATTATTTCATTTTTCACATTGAAATTTGTTCTTTGGGAAAGGAGGCTGATATTGCCACTAAAGCAAATTTTCTTTTCAATGGATATCTATTCTGAATAGTTATTGTTTGAATACATTTAATTTATATATAGTTCTGAAAAGAACCGTTTTATTTATTGAAATATTAAACACAAAATTGAAATACAAAATATATAATTAATTTTTAAAGTCTGATTCTTCATCATCAGCATAATATTTTTCATTCTTCTCGCATCATCTTCATATTTTTTCATCATCATCCTCATGAACTTGAGAGGATGTGGAGAGCCGTTGTATGGAACATCAACGTCGTCGTCGTCGTCGTCGTCGTCGTCACTATCGAATATAAGCCTCCGTGGTCTTCTTAATTTTGAACGGCTGCTATTAAAGCCTTAGGCATCTCGTCGCTATCGTCGTCTGCATCTATGACAATGATGCTGTCATTTTCATAGCCAATCTCTTCTTCTTCGAATTCTAATCGCTTCGTAACGTTCGAATGTCTCTGCGGAGACTTTTTCTCCAGAGATAAGTCCGTCGACGACCATACAATTTTCGGCGTCGATGATTTTACCGACGGCAATTGCGACGATGGCCCAGCTCGATTTAATTCATCGACCTTATCCATTATTTTTTCTTCCTTTCCTTCCGGATTCATGTTTCTCCAAAGATTTGGAAACTTATTCTGATTTTTTCAAATTGATCCCCTCGCTTATATACTTTTTTCGAAATCGCGCGATTTATGTGATTAGTCATTTAACTAAAAAAGGCATCCCCTCCACCGATTTTGCGACCAATAACGTGCTACCGCGTATATACGTAAAAGCGCGACAATCAGCGCTAGCGCGATAATCAGCGCATGAAGGATGACTTGGCTATAAACGTCTACACGATTGTCGAAGCAAAAGAGGATGTACTGCCGCGGGAAAACGTCGAAGACGACGATCAGCGACGGCGAGGGCGACGACGACGAGGGTGACTTGGATTATCAGCCACAGTCACCACTCTTCCAGGCGATTAAAGGATTTGTAGCTTATATAGCAGCTGGAGGCGATAACAACTCGAACAACGACGTGGACAACAACGACGCGAACAACGACGACGACGCGGACAACGACGAGGAAATGAACGGCGTCGGAAAGGACTACGAGGGCAAGGATGGCTACTCCGCAGCGGTTAAGTCCGTAACGAGTCCGACTAGTATGAGCTCGCAGTGGGTAGGTCAGTAAGACGCTCGACTAGCACGAGCTCGCAGTGGGTAGGTCGGTAAGACGCCCGACTCGCGATCGAAAGGTTTCCAGTTTGAATCCCCGCAGAGTCAAAATTTTTTTCTCGCTAAATTAATTTTTAAATTCGCTTCTGAAATAGAAACGCATCTCGTAAATCCGAAAAAAATTATGCACGTATTAAATCAAAATAACGTTCGGATACGAAAAATATTGCGCACAGAACTTGATTGAATTGGTAGCGACCTGTGTTGCGAACCGATTTGTGCTTGGAGCCTACCTGAGCTGGGTGCACGCTGAGATGGTAGCATGCTGAGCTGGTAGCATGCTGAGCTGGTAGCATGTGCGTGAGGGCTTAACATAGACGCAATGCTATGTGTTGGCATCTCACTAATAAATTTATATTACAAGAGCTTAGCCCGACTTATTGCGGAGCTTTTGCATCTCGTTATGTGGATGCGAAAAAGGAAAATTATTGAATTGAATGGGACTTAAAATTTATTAAATATAAAACTTTAACTGTTTACAAATGTTTAAGATTATCGCTGTTAATGCGCGTTTTATCGAATACCCTCACGAAGACACATTGCTTCGCTTTTCGGACTTTCGGAGCGCCAGCGCTCTTCAAGAGCTTTGCTGGATAGGAGACTCAATGCTCCTTCCAGCTCCAGCTCCGTCTGGAGAAATGAACGCTCCTCCCAGAATCGGCCGCTCTTTTATACGATTTGGCGGAAGTGCTCCGACCGTGAGGCAGTGAGCTTCCCCCAACACTGGCTCAAACGCTCGCATCGCTATAGAAACACAGTTATACGTGAAACTAAATTTACATATTTTATCGCTATAAGTTATTAATTTTCGCAAAAATAAAAACATACGGATGTTTATCGATGCTTAAATAATAATAGATAATGGTTTGTTGCTAAAGACAATCTCCGAGAAACAAAATTACTCGTAGACCAATATGCTGGTCGCAAGATTCTAACACTTTCGTTGCTGTTTTTACAATGTTAATTAATAAATTATCAATTTAATAATAGAATTTGTAGGCAATCACACAGGTAATACATTTATTTTCATAGATTAAATTTCCAACAGTCTTACTGTATTAATGTTGTTTAATATTTTGTGATTTATCCACGAAAGGAAAAGTGATCCTGATAGAAAGGTCTATTATCGTGGTAGAATAAACATTTAGAATTTTGGCTACGGTAAGGGTTGGGTTGTGGAGTAACTATTTACGATGAAGTTTGGTTTACGGCGACGGATGCGGTAGCAGCTCTCAGAAGTGACTTAGAACTTTTGAAAAATTTAGCTGTTAATGATGATTTGCAAATAACATTACGCGAAAATGCTTTAAACAGTTTTATGAAACATTTAGCTTTCTTTGAAAAAGATGTATCCATAAGTTGCAAAAATAAAATGACACAAGCTGTTTACCGATAAGGAACTATCTAGTCTCACCACGACAAATGAAAATTATACTAATTGTTCAAACATACAGATCTTATTCTACTAAGTCGCTTCATTAACGATTCAGTATTTAAGTTTAATAATTAAAAAAAGTTTAAAAATAATTGAGCGCGCGTATAAAGAATAAGTTTGTGTATATAATTTTTCGGATTAAATAATTTTTTTATTAAATGATTTTTGTATAAATAATTTTTATACAAAATAATTAGTAATTATTTTTATTGTAAGTATGGAATTTGTGTTTTAATTATTGAAACATTTAACTGACAACAAACATTAAATTATAAATCAACATTTTATTATTTTATTAAATTTCAACCGATTTTATTGATTCAAAGTTTCTTTTTATCGTAATTTAATTTTCAAAATTAATGTACCATCTATTATTTACAGTTTTTATTATTAAAAAATGTTTGTATAGATAACATGTTTGTATTTGTGCTGCGACTCTCACTTTGAAAAAGCCATAAATGACCGGGTCTTTCGCAGGTAAAATTTCGAACACTTTTAGTCCCTTTTTCTTCCTGTAACTCGGAAAATTTTTGGTGATATTGCTTTCTCTAATATGAAAGTAAAAGCGTCACTCGCTTTTGGGCACTCATATGAACATTGGTTAGCAACTTTAATTCGATCTTAGAACCTCTTAATATTAATTGACAACATTTTTAAAAATAGTGACGTCAGTCTTATGGACAGACCTATAGGAATCCGTTGTATGCAGTTCAATTTGGACATCATGTACATTCTAAGGCAGTCTCCTGTATACGAATCCTACGAACAGTGCCAAAAGTTATTGAACACTGTTTTCTAACTTAAGGGTATATTAAACACAAAAGAACTCCAAAAAATTTAGTGTTACTACTTTTTAGGATACAAAATGTTCCAGTTAAATTCGAATCGACTGTGAAATTTTAAAAGTTATTTTAGTTACTGATTGCACATAAGTAGTGGGTACCCTTAATGGATTTATGGGTGTCTGGGTAGAAAGATACATCTCTGATAAGAATGAAGAAGAAAACACTTTCTATATTAGTGCAAATTCACCTCATAAATAACTCGTAGTTTAAGAAATCTCTTTATCAATAAGTGTATATTCTCTTTTATACAAAGAAAATCTTCTTAAAAGTGAATTATATCCACTTTTGCAAAACGCGAATTTTCAATTTTTCCAAGGTGAACGCATAACTTTCTGAAAAAGTTGAATTATAATGTAAAACAGTGATTTTTCACTGTTTTAGTTTTAAAGAGCAGAATATGTCCTTTAAGTTGCAGGCTGTATCGTGGGAAAAACTTACTCGGCAAGAAAACCCGTTCCAGGAATCAGCTGTGAGAAATTCATGTTAATATTAATGTTAGAAGTCTAATCAATCCTTCCCCTTTTATGGAATCAGAAAAGGAGGCGTGAAGACCCGTGCGGTGATTAAAAATTTCTGGGCCATCCAAGTACGAGCATAGCTTAACTTACATGTTCTCCCATTCGTGGATGTCGCGACTACTTCAATAATACTGCTACAATAGTTAACAATCTTAACGATATTCCCGATCTTGCTGGTACTTACAATTTCTGTGTAACATTAGATAAGAATTAAATAAAAATATAAAAACAAATAATTTTAACTTAAATTTTATGTTGTTTAATAATCTACACGACTCGTTAATAATTCGAAATATATTTTAAAATAATTTAACTTAAGTTATATTTTCTTCTTCAAACAGGCCCAACGTCCAAATCCACGCAAACGAATAATGAGATAACGTTGAAGTGCACCATAATTATTTCAGATTTTGCTACATACCTTCTAAGATTGTTGGACGATAATACTGCTGATTATTTACATAATGTATTCTAGTTCAAGAGGATAAGAATCTAATAATTTCTACATGCAACAAAAATTGTTTGAAAAACACAAATTAAAATACCGAAATTCCAGTGGTCTTTATTTGATCGCAATATATTCACACGTTCAAATATTATAAACAACACAATAAATCGATAATTAAGACACAGAATTTCGATTTTATTTATATCATTAGTAATAAGGAGTCAATGCCGAAAATGTGATTTTAAAATATAGGTAGTAGCTATTTGTTCTGAAAGATTTCAGTAATCATTATTTCAAAATTCCTATCATTTTGTCAATACAATAGTTCCTACATTTTTAATGCTACGTTTTCTGCAAAATGTTCTTTGTATTTATCGTCTAATATTTTTACATTTGGTGAATTATGAAAAATGCATAAATAAATAAATTACATAATGCTTTACGAAATTTGTTTTGTACAGCTTCTTCTAAACATTTATTCCACTTTTCATCATTTGTTGTTTAATTTTAATGCTAAGGCTGTTTATAATAAGTTGAATAAATTACATCAGTACACAAAAAATAGTTGTCATTACTTTTGACCGGACCTACATATCTATGTGTATTTTGGCCAATGCATTATTAGATTGGTCCAGATACCATCAAAGTTTAAAGTAAATTGCGAAAAACCGAGGTAAACTGCGAAAAATAAAGAAAAGTCATAGTCTTGACCAATGTTTATTATGTATTTTTATCCACTAAATCTTAATGCGGAGTTTATTTGAATGTACACCCTCAGATTTTCAAATCAATAGTAAAAAACCCCTCAATAGTAAATCATGGAAAATAGAAAAAAATCATAATCAACCAAATCCGACGCTGGAAAAATTTTTTCGATCATCTTTGCCAAGGTTTCTTCACGTAATTTTATCTACTGAATCCGAATCCGCAGTCTATTTAATGGATACTCTCTCAGAATTTCGAGCAAACTGCGAAAATGTCTCTAAAATCGCAAAATAGGGAAAAATCTTGGTAGTAATAAAATTTTTGATCAACTTTAAGAATCTTTAATATTGAAAAGAAACTCTATCGATCTGTACGAGTACGAAATTCTTTCAATTATCAGAGCAGAAACATATCTCCCCTCTCGCAATTCGAGACGTAAAAGTATGCCTATCTATTTGAATGTGTGTATGTTCGCGCGCATGTGTGTGTGTGTGTGTGCGTGTATATATATCACTCGCATACACACATACGCTCTTAAACATACATACGTATTTCGTAAATCATTTTATAACAATAAATGATAATTTTTTTTTCATTCTGAGTTTCATGAAACTATATAGTCATTAGGTGAAATTGAAATACGCGCGCTCTTCGCAACAGTCTAGGCGGCGATTCTGTAACCAAAACGTTACGACCGCTGTGACGAAAATATTTGAACTCCCCATTTACCGACCATGTATACCATGTCCTGTTTTGTAAAGTACGTAAAGGTTAGAATCAGTGTGCTTTCAAATATGCTTTACCATATTTGAAATATTTCAAATATTTGAAAGTTCTTGAATGTAAGATTTATTGTATAGTGCAAACATAGTTAAATTTAGTTATTTGTTTATTTACCATTTTTTCAGTAGTTTTTATTTACCATTTTTTTTCTTCTAAAGTTTTTTATATTTTTATTTTTTAAAGTGAAAGGTTCAGAGTAGTTGTAAGAAATTTTAGTTAGTTTAGCTTTTAGTTTAGATTAGTTAGTTATAACAATAAGTGATAACAAGGGCAGATAGCCTAACACTCATTTAGATAGGAAATACTCCTGGGGAAGAAGTAAAAGGCGACCAAGAATATTTACAGGAACTAGACCCAGTGACGCAGTAGACTCAACTGCACAACCAAGACCTTCGATATCTTCAAGAAAACTTGAAACTCCAGCAGCAGAAGGCCTCTCCGGAGTTAAGAATAGAATTATTGACATCAATATTCTATTTCCTGAACTCCAAAATGTGTTGTGTTGCAAACAGTGTCATAGTGAAGTGCAGTTTTCTGAATCAACAGTGATTGGATTAGGATTTAAAATTGAAGTGACATGTGTTCGATGCAGAGAAGTCTCCAGCATCAATTCTAGCAAAAAAGTGGGTGAAAGTAATCGTGCATAGGAAGTGAACCGAAGGGCTGTAGTTCCATCTCGTGCTCTTGATGTGGGACGTGCTGGACTTTCGACATTTTGTGGCATAATGGACTGCCCTAAGCCTAAAGCTCAGTCTGCTTGTGATTTCATCAATCAGCAGTTCAGTGAAGTGTGTGAAAGTATTTCTAAGGAGTCTATGCGAGCTGTAGTCCAAGAAGAAAGAGACGCTACTGAAGATGGTGCTCTTGGACTAAGCATTTCTGGTGATGGCTCGTGGAGGAAAAAAGGATTTTTATCGCTATAAGGATTTGCCATTAAGGAGTCAAAAGCAAAGGCTTGGCAAGGACTACGAAAAAAGATGAGTATTCTTCTCTGTATTGTTTTAGCTGATTTTTATGGTGTAACGTGGAATTTTCCCGCCCGCACGGGGATTCCAGTTATTTACAAAGTATTTATAAATTTTGCGGCTGACTCTTATTTCTCGGCTCGTGGACACCTGCAATGGTAGAAAACGGGAAAGGTGGTGGCAATCAGGTCGACAAATGTCAAAACATCAATATATGTTTAAGAACAATCACGAATATATTCTGTTTCCTTCTACACAATGATTCGATTAGCAAACAGTCTCAAAGTGACTCGACATAGATTCATGGGCACGCGGCCAAATTACTAATTCCCGGCTGGTCAGGAACACTGAAAAGGGCCGCGAAATAAACCTCTACGCTGAGTCTACTTTATATTGGGAAAAACAAGAGGGAGATCTCGAGTCCAAACCTGAAACGCGAAGTTTCCTCTACGCGTCACTCTCGCCTCAATCCTCTATAGAAACCTCTTTCCGCCACAAATATTTATTCCACCAAAAATGTACTAAAAATATTACCAGTTTCCTCTATGATCTACTCAACCAGAATTCCTCTGCCGCCAATTTTCCTCCACAATAGTTCTCCAACGGAAAAAACCTCTCCCAAGCTTCCTCGACAAAATCCACAACACCAAGATGGCTTCCCAAGAGAAAGAGAGGAATCAGAGTGCGGACTACCGCCAAGGCGTCCGCCGACAGAGTGACGCGGTCGACGCTTCGTCCGAGGAAGGATGCCGCGTTTTTCCCACCCGGCCTCCTTCTTCACGGAAGCGTCGATCTAATCACCGAATTTCCCAATTGGTCCTTTATCTGAAATAAATCCTCTATTGGCCATTAATAGACCACCACTAGTTCATTCCTCTATCCGTGAATTTCCCCAGCGCCCTCTTTTCCAAATCCAATTTTATCATTGGTTAGAAAATCCATTAACGTCCTCTATTATTTCCTTTAATATGCAAATTCGCGCCCCCTTTATGGATATCGATCAATCAATCAATCATGTCGATATCCATTCAGTGGCTCCACCTATAGATAATCCTCAAGGCGCGCGACATTCAAAAATCCTCTATCATCCTCGAGTAAACCATAGGATACATATATCGAGTCCTAGCCCGTATATTCCTCTATACGTCTCTATGACGTCCGCGAGTTAACGTAAAGTCAACTCTGAGCGCTCCAAACGCCGTCAACTTCGCGCCACTATATTCCTCTCACTCTCTCTCTCTCTCTCTCTCTCAAGCGCGCACTATCTCTCTCTCTCTCTATCTCACACACGCTCGACTCCCACTCTCTCGCTCACGCTCACACTCGCGCTCTCCCCTCTACACACCGCCGCATGCATGTAACCGCGTGCGCGCAGCCGCCGGCTCGCTTCCTGCCATGCCCCCTCCCGAGCGCCAACGCGCCGCGCAGGTGGGACTCGGGAGCTCACATCCTGCGCTCCGCACGCGGCCGGTCAGAGGCAACTCCTGCGAGCGCCACCGAGCGCTGGCTCCGCTCCAGGAGCTGTCAACTCGCCGAGAGTAAGTCAGCTGGCCGTGCAACAATGATCACGACGCAGCAATAATTATTGCTACGTCGCAATGGTTTTTGAAATATTAATTTATTTCATTTTTTTCAGTGGATATGACGCTAAGTTGGAATTCTATTTTTCTTCCATCAAATCAAGTTGGAGACTTCAACAAAATAATTAGGTAAGAATAAACATGCATTTTTTAGTATTAAATACAATAAATTAATCTAATGTTAAAATTCACAATTTATCATTTTTTGTTTACAGGTCCTCAGAGGCGTACTGAACACATTGGTATACATTCAGTATACCATATAAATCCTGAAAGTCATGGTCTACCACTAAGGATCGATGGAAAAATAGTTCCAAGAGATTTGGTAAGCAATAAATTAACTTATATTACAATATGCATCAATGAACTTTAAAGTCAATTTTCTCCAACTTTGGTTTTTCATGATTTCAGCTTACTGTCCGTAGGATTCCAGGTGACCATATGCTTCGATTGAGCTGAAATTTTTTGAGTATGCTCTATGTAAGTATAGTTTTCGTATGAACAGAGGGATTTTGATTTGAAAGCTTTAAATTTGTTTAATAAATAAAAATATAGCATAAGAAATATTATAAATAAAAAAATTAACTCTTTTTTTAATTAAAATTTTTCTAAGTATTCAAATCAAAATCCCTCTGTTCATACGAAAACTACACTTATATAGAACATATTCACAAAATTTGAGCTCAATCGAAGGATATGGTCACCTGGAATCTTACGCATAGTGAAAATCAGTCTGCGGAGTGCCATTCCGGATAGGTAGGTCCAAACTTGGATTTTAAGTGCTTAAATTGAAGGTAAGTGAACATACTATAAGTATGAAAAGTTTGTCTAACATATTATTTAATTTTATACTAATTTTTTATAATTTTATGTTTCAGATTTTAAACGTGTTGGGTCCCCTTAAATATATAGTGGATCATTTGGATAATCCTCCAGAATATAGAGAATTGATTGGCATGGCGTACGAGAGAATTCGGTCTGAGTATCGGAATTTTATGGTTAACATGAAGATTACATCGTTGGAGGATATCGAGAAATATGGTCGACAATACGAGCGTCATAAGGAAATAAATGAATACTGGGAACCTCCACCAGCCAAGGAGAAAATGAAATTGCCGGGAGCAGGATTTATTCCTACTGACTCGAATAAAAAGGTAGTGAAACCAGTAGCGACGGAGGAAGTAATTCCATTGAAAACGGTGAAATCGAAGTACCAGAAGAAATCTGGTGGTGGTAAAACTGAGCCTGAAGTTGGTAGTGTTGAGGGTTTAATAAGTAATGATCAAGCTAAAGTTGGGTTGGCAAGTATCAACAACCAGAGTAACACAGTTCAACAATTGCAGCAGCAACAGAGTTAGCAGCAACAGGCTCAACAGTCACAACAGCAGCAGGTTGGAATAATAGAAGTGTTCAGAATAATCAAAGACAAAATGGAGGAAATTCACAGGGTAGCGGAAATTTTCATGGTCAGTGAGGGAATACTCAACAAGGCCCGAAGAAATGTTATTCTTGTGGAAAAGAGGGCCATTTTACCAATAAATGTCCGGATATAAAATGTTACAGATGTCAACAGATGGGGCATAGAGCAAATAATTGTCCGGGACAAGCTAGTTCCAAAGTTTATTGTCAATTGTGCAACAAACCTGGAGTCACTGTAAGAGAATGTCTGGATTGTGATATTCTGAACAGATTGGGAAATGGCAGAGCGGGGGCTCAGGTCAACTCCCTGCCCTCCGCGAAACCATAGGAGTTGGGAATAAAAATAGTGAGAATTTAGTTGGGGATAATAAAGGTGGTGGTTTAGTGGAGATTGATAGGAGAAACCACGAATTTGTTACCTCCAATTGACATAGTGGTTCACAATGTCGCCAAAATAAGAAGAATTTTTCTTCTAAGGTGAAGGCAAATCCAATAAGTGATATTTCCCAAGATATTGCTGTTGGTGGAAAAATGAAATTTGGAAGGCCTACTGGCGATAGAGATAGTGAGAAACTTCAACGAATGCTGAGAAATTGTGAAGAATCTACAACAAGTCGTGGGAGTAATGAGAGTAGTGGTGAACAGAGAAGCAGTTTCTGGTTTGAAGAAGAAGTCGTTTAGGAAGAAGAAGAAGAGTAGTAATAATTTGAATATTACGACTCCCAAAGATGGAGTGGATTTAATTTTGAGTGATGCGCCGTCGATAGAGTTGCGAGAAAACTCGAAATTGGTAGGGAAGAAATTGTTGAATTGGTCGGAATATTTGAGGAAACCACGTCCGGAACAAACAATAGAGTACAGTGTTAGAAATCAAGAGATCGACCAATTAGTGAATGATAAATATTTGTTGATGGAAAAATCACCTGAAGGCTTATCGAAGGATCCATCGTTTGAGATAGTAAAAGACGTTTCTAAAGGAGCTATTCCTAAGAACAATACTTCATCGAAACGATGGTTTCAGAAGAATGTGGAGGAGCCTGATCTTGATTTGCGATGGCATTTACCTGCTCCTGCAGCTAAGTCGCGGGTTTTATTGGAGGATGGTGGAAGGAAGAATTGTGATGATTATGATCACAATGATTCTGAACCATTGATAACCTCCTTCCGCAATGTTCAGAGGCAAGTGGACAAATTTTGTGAAAATAAGAACAGAAATGAGATGAATCAAAATAAGGATGCAGGTCAGTTGATTACTCAAGGTGCAGAAATTATCACTATAGTAAACAGAAATTTTCTTTCCGTAAATTTTGGAGGAAAAGAGTATGTAACATTAGTGGATAGTGGAGCTATGGTATCACTGATTAAACTTCATATAGCGAAGAGATTTCCTTCTAAGATAAATCAATGCAATAAATTTATACGAGGAGTAACTGGAGACATTATTCCCGTAAAGGGGAGTATGAAAATTACTCTGGAAATAGATGGAATATCAAAGGTTCTGGA
The DNA here is from genome assembly GCA_018906965.1 of Philotrypesis tridentata. Classification (NCBI taxonomy): domain Eukaryota; kingdom Metazoa; phylum Arthropoda; class Insecta; order Hymenoptera; family Pteromalidae; genus Philotrypesis; species Philotrypesis tridentata. The sequence continues at coordinate 52,422 of JACCIB010000840.1, forward strand.
GTGTATAGTTATGGATGAGCCAGGCCATGATATGATTCTTGGTATTGATTTTTGCAGAGATTTCGAATGGAATATGGCATTCTTTTGATCAAGATGGTAATTTTGATAAACCTGTTTTGATTGCGGAATGTGCAGGTTTATCGGAGTTGAATGTCAATGAACATGATAGAATCTTGGCTATTGTAAAGGAATTTCTACCAGAGGATACACCTACACGATTGAATGCTACCACTTTAACGGAGCATAAGATTGTGTATTTAGGAGATGCTCCTATCAAGCATAAATTTAGGAGATGGTCACCCAAACGGTGGAATGCTGGGATTAAGGAAATAGAGGAAATGTTGCGGATTAGGGTTATAGAGGAATCTAACAGCGATTGTAGTAGTGCTCCGGTTATAGTGTTTAAAGAGAATGGTGATGTTCGTTTCTGTATTGATTACAGAGATGTCAATAAGCTGACTAAGAAGGATACTTATCCGTTACCATCAATTGACGGGATTCTGGATAAATTGCGGCATGCTAGATACATTTCGAAAATCGATTTAAAAAAGGCATAGTTTCAAATTCCAATAGAGGAAAGTAGCAAACGATACACGGCTTTTGCAATGCCTGGTAGTGGGTTGTGTCAATTCACCCGTTTACCTTTTGGGCTTTCGAATGCCCCGGCCACTTTTCAGCGTTTGGTTGACTACTTATTTGGGACAGAGTTTGAACCGCATATTTTTGGTTATCTAGACGATGTTATAGTGGTAGCGGATGACTTTGAACAACATCTTAAATGGCTGGAATTAATGTTGAAGAAAATCACAGAGGCTGGCTTGATGGTAAATAGAAAGAAGTGTGAATTTGGTTGTTCTAGAGTCCGTTAGTTGGGTTATTTATTGGATAGAGATGGTCTCAGACCAGATCCGGAGAGAATAGCTCCAATGATGAATTATCCGCCTCCCAAGGATAAGACTCAGTTGAAGAGATTCTTGGGGATGATTGGCTGGTATAGTCGATTTTTGGAGCACGATGCGGAGATGAAAGTGCTATTATTGAAAAATGTGAAGAACTTGAAAGAGTGGAGTTGGAGTGATGAACCGCAGCAGGAATTTGAGGAGTTACAATTGGCATTAACTAATGCTCCTGTGCTAGCTCGTTCGAATTTCTCTAAACCATTCACGATCCAGTGTGATGCCTCGAATTTTGCTATTGGAGCCGTTTCAACTCAACAATTGGAGGATGGGGAGCACCCAATAGTGTATCTCAGTAGAGTGTTGTCAACTGCAGAGAAGAATTATACGACCACTGAAAAAGAATGCTTATCTATGGTATGGGCAATAAAGAAATTGAGGCCGTATATAGAAGGTTATTCGTTTAAGGTGGTGACAGATCACAGTGCTCTAAGATGGTTGCAGAATTTAAAAGATCCGACTGGCAGGTTAGCCAGGTGGGCTTTAGAATTACAACAATGGAATTTTTAGATAATCCACATGAAAGGCGCTCTTCATCATGTTCCTGATGCATTATCTAGGGGTTTTGACATAGAGGGAATGAAATTGATTATAGAGGATATTGAGGATGAATGGTATATTCAGAGACTGAAGGAAGTACAGGATACGCCGATCAAGTTTTCAACCTGCAAAGTGGACAATGGACTTTTGTAGAAATATAGGAATGATCCATTACTAGATCCTATTAGTTTTCCAGAAGAAGGTTGGAGGTTGGTTATACCCTGTGATTTTAAACAAGACGTTCTGATAGAGTACATTGTAACTTCACTTCTGGTCATTTGGGTTTTGAGAAGACATATGATAGAGTGGCTAGAGAATATTATTGGCCAGGGATGTAGTATGAAGTCCGTCGTTTCGTGCAAGAATGCATGAATGAAAGTTTGTCAGAAGTATAAATCAATGCAATCCGGACCTATCGGTCTTATGGGAAATAGAATAGTGGAACGTCCATGGGCGGTGATAGCGACAGATTTCATGGAGTTTCCTCTAAGTAATAGTCAAAATAAATATCTTATAGTATTCCAGGATCTGTTTACCAGGTGGATAGAGGTTAAACCTGTACGCAAAGCTACTGGTCAAGCGGTAGCAAAAGCGTTCGAAGAGTTAATTTTATTGCGGTGGGAAACACCGGACTACTTGTTGACAGATAATGGTAAAGAATTTATTAATAAGACTTTGAAGGACACATTGGAGGAATTCGGAGTTAAACACGTGACGACGCCACCGTATCATCCACAGGCGAATCCAGTGGAAAGAAGTAATAGGACTCTGAAAACCATGATTTCTTTGTACGTTGGTAAAAACCATATAATTACTTATACTATAACTTATATGTTACTAATTATTGAAAATTTGTATTTTTCAGAAAAGCCTTCCGCTTAAGCAGAGGAGAGGCATATTTAGAAGAAATTCCATCCAGTTTGGTTTGGATTCATCACCCGGATGATGAGAAATCATGCGGCAAAGGAGTAAAAGTACTCAAATTTAATGCTTCACACATGGGATTGTTTAAACAGTAAGTATAGATATATCATGCATTAAAAATATGCAAAATTACAATGAATATGTATGCATGAACTACAAAAAAGATTTTTTAAGATACTACTTATATAGAATTTTTTTTTGCCTATTAACTGATGATTTATTTTTTTCAGGTTTAACTCAGGCATAACCCCTTAATGAAATCATGGCGGAGAAGGGTGGAGGATTAAGGTGACGTTGGGCCATTGGATCCGGAATTGTGGAATGATACAATAAAAAGATTGGATGCTTTACGTGATTTAGTAGGGAAGCAGATAGAAGAAGCCTGGGTTAAAAAGCTGGTCACTATAACAAAGGTAGGAAACCAGCAGAGTTTAATGTAGGGGATTTAGTATGGAGAAGGTTACATACGCTGTCAAAAGGTGTTGATGGTATTTTCTCCAAGTTAAGTGGTAAATATGATGGTCCGTACAAGATTCTGGAGAAGAAATCGCCCTTGGTGCATATTTTGGAAACTTCAGATAAGCGGAAAAATGCCAAAGCGTACGTGAATGAGTTAAAGAAATATAATGTTCCCTGGGGTAGAGGTTTTCAGGTTCCAGTTGGCGGTATGGTGGATGAAGGAGCGTAGGAGTATTGTCTAAATTGGTGGTGGTAGTTACTGTGTTGTCCAGTAAGTAGAAGTTGGGATATGTTTCGTCTGTGACGTTTTGTTTAGGGAGGGGGAAGGTGGAAATTATCTGCTATAACTTTTATTGGTTTTATAGGTTATAGAGGAAAATGGCAGCCTACACCCCTTCATGGTCCGACGAGTTGGAGCAGGCGATCCTGCGGGAGCGCGAGCTCGAGGAAATCCGCGAGCAGCGGCGTCGGAGCCGGCCGTCATCTAATATGATGGCTACGGCAGATATCTGGGCGAAGAGGGTGGAGGAGCTGCGGCTGGCGGAGGAGGCCAACCGCAAGTGGTCCTTGGGCCCGTCCTCGGGAGCTCCGAAGATCCTTCGGCGTCCGCATTCTTCGTGCCCTCCACCAGAAGTGGTGGAGGTGGCCCCGACGAGAATGCTTTACCTCCCAGGAGAGGTCGGGAGCGCGCCAGGGGAGAGTGTGGAGGCCGAAGAGTCTCGAAGAGCGGTGGAGGAGCTAGAGGCTTTGGTTGATGCGCCGGTAGAGGAGGTTGCCGCATCGGCGGCACCGGTAGAGGTAAAATAACAAGATAGATAGATAGATAGATAGATAGGTAGATAGATAGATGGATGGTTTTATTAATTGTTTCTTCTAGGACACCCTAGAGATTACCATCTCCAATGAGAGGGCCACAAGGTCGGAGGAGGTGGAGGTGGCGGTGGAGGCCTACCCCATGTTTAGGGGGGGAAACGGCAAGAGGCGACGCTACAATCCCCGGCGGCAGCTCACCTTGGACGATTACGAGTCCAGTATTGAACTGCCGACCCGGGGACGTTCATCATCTCCGTCGGGAGTTGCAGTCAGGGAGGCCCCACCGCACGAGTGGTTCGGGTATACCCCAATCCCGTTTTTCAACCTGCGGGAGGCTCGCGTGCGGTCGGAGGCCGAGCTGAAACGGCCAAAGAAGTCTCCGGCGTGTACCGGTAAACAAATTGATTTTTGTAGAGGAATTTGGGAATAGTGGAATGAGTAGGATAGTTTATTTTCATTTGTTTGTTTCACTTCTACAGTCACGCCGTGAGGGAAGAATGGAGGAAGAGTCTCCGGTGGTGGAGGCTAGGTCTCCGAGAGTGCCACAGTCTACGGGGGCGGTATCACGGACTATCCCCGAGAGGGGAGGCGCACCCGGTGGGGATTACCGGTCAGATCGGGGATGTCTACAGAGCGTCCTATTCTCTCTGGGGCATTGTTTGGGAATTGGAGGCCAATTCCCACCGACCCGGAGGTCGTCCCTCCCTTCGGGTCGTACTTTAATTGTCGAGGCCGAGGGCACCGTTGGGAGCGATGCCCTAGAGAGAGAAGGCGCTTCTGCTACAATTGTGGCAGACTGGGCACTGATTTGGTGGACTGCGCGCGATGTGGGGAAGCCCGAAGGGTTTATCTGGAGGGCCAGAGAACTCCCAGGCTATCGGGGGTGGCTCCCAGAGCTCTGATATACCCTGTAACGTGGTGAAATTTCACCACGTGACACGTGCCGTCGGAAGTCGCCAGGGCAGAGCGTCCCAAGGTTGCGTGAATGGGTAGGGAATGCATGCGACTAATACTCGTCTGTTTTGGCGAGGAAAACAGCACGAGTCCGGGAAGCGAGCGCGAGGAGCAGAGAGGACGACAGCGGTTGCCAACTTGAGCGAAGAGAGAGGAAGGCGGCGAGAGAAGGCAGCCGGACTGATGGCGAGGCAGCAGGGGCTCTCCGCATGACAGGGCGCTCAGGTAACGGCACGCGCGCCGTAAAGCGATAGGGCGTAGGCGGCGTAGCCCTGGTGAGGCGCACCTACGTGGAGTCTCTCGCGCAGGACCAGCGTGATGGTGCAGCACTCGCAGAGCGTTGGAAGCAAAAACTACAGCGTATCGCGTTCGTACTGTCAGGTGCACGCGGATCATCTTGGATCCGGATGTCTGCGACATTGAGGCAGTGCGGGTTTCATGTTTGTAATAATTGGGGATATCTCTAATTGTTGCGAAAATCTGGAATGCGGAAGGGATGCCTGCTGTCTTGAGAATCTGTAATCCGCGCGCGCTATCTCGGAAACCGAGTACGAAGCGGATACCTCTGCGCATGCGCGGCCGTCGGAAGATCGGCGCGCGCGCGCTGGTTGCGACGCGAGCGAGCGGGCCGTTGGGCCGCCGCGAGCCGACCAATGAGCGGGCGCGCTGCTCGGCCGCGCGAGAGCGAGCGGCGCGGAGAGCGCGCGGCGCGCGAGCGACCGGCACTCTCCTGCCCTGGCTGACTCTGAGCGGACGCGACCGAGCTTTGGAAGGACGACCCTTTGTGATTTTCTATTGCGTGACAGGGATTTCTGGCGAGGCTATCTGCAGCGTTCCTGGACGACGTAGGAATTGTATTAAGGTCAGTGGTGTCTTCTTTGGGCTTTCTGTCTCCCGCGGGCGCAGTTGTTCCACGTCGCGAGCGGGTTGCCTTTGTTCTCGCGAGCGCGTGGTGTCTCCGGGATATCTGCTTCGGTACTCACTCGCGGAGTAGTTTTACGTAGTTACGCGTTTGTCTCCAGTGCGGGAGGAGAACTTCGGAAAATTGTAGGGATAATTCGGGACCCGGATCTGCTGTGTAAGTCGCGGGGCGCAGGCAGACCCCGGTCGTGGCGATGCGCGAAATGCGGCGGTCGTGCATAGGTAGGTTATAAGTGTGCTAATTGTGTGCGAGAGTGTAGTGTGACTGTACCTTGGGACGCGCGAGAGTCTCGGCTCGGAATCGGGGTATCTAGTGGTTAACTCGCGGACTATCTCGTGAAGAGAGGGTACCTGTACGCGAACGTTGTCTCCCGGTTACCTGCCGAACGTAGTATAAGTAACGGCGAGCGCGCCGGCGGAACGCGAAGCGATTGAAGCCTTTGAGGTGTTACAGTGTATAGTGGTGAATAAGTCTGAGATTAAAGAACCCCTTTATCTGAGTCGTTGTGTCGTGATTTTCAAACCGAACCACCCCCTCTCCCTAGCCGCTGCTGCGGGGCTGAGCAAGCTGGGGCAAACCCTCGTGCTCGCGAGCCTGTCTAGAAGGAGTCGCGAGACTCTGGTACTCGCGGGGTACCTGGCGCCACCGGGAATTCAAAGGTAAGGCTCGAAAGGAGGCGAGGAAGAGTGACGGAATTGCTGCTCCCCGGATTGCGCGTGAAGAGTGAGAGAGAGATAGAGAGGAGTAAAGCGCACATAAGCGGCGGGCGAGAAGCAGCTACCGTTACAACCCTCGGAGGGGCTCAGTTGGGGAGGAGGAGAGCGGTCTACCCCCTTCATATGAGGAGACGGCCAGGCAGGCCCGGATGGAGGGACGACCGAGGAGGGAAGTGTCCTCCACCACCACCTCTACCGTCACCGTGGCAGCTAATCAGGGCATTGGCCCTGATTACTTAGAAGCCATTCGGCAACTGGCGGAGGCGCCGGCCGAAAATAATGCACTGCTTTTAGCGACTTTGGCCTCCGGGCCACACTAGGGTTTTTTTTGTGTGTTTTTTTAATAAATGGTTCTGTTATTTTGAAATGGTGGTTATGTTATTTAATTGATTGGTCAAATCTTTCTATCTAGCGGATTTTTGTAGTGGATTGGAGGATTCTTTGTTGTTTCAGATTGTATGAAGTGATCCAGGTTGTTATAGTTTTTTTATTCTGTAGAGGTTGTAGAGGTTATGGAGGAAAATGTATTCTTAGATGTGTATGTCACACAATCTAAATATGACTTTATCCCTCGGTAGTTGTTTAATGTGTAAAAATATTGTTTTTTAAAAAATTGTTCTGTAACTTTATATTTATATTTACAATAAAAACTTTCGACAGTGTCCTGATGAGGGCGACAATGTTCGCCGAAACGTTGACGATATAAGAAAAGGGCCTTTTTATTCTAACCCTTTTCTACACGATTGCCTCGGAGAGATCGATAAAGCCAACAAGCACATTATGGAGGAAAAACCTGGATATTCAGGTATATCCAAGATTTTGTGTGTCGTAGCAATAATTATTGATGCGTCGTAAACATTATGACTGACTCACTCTCGGTGAGTTGACAGCTCCTGGAGCGGAGCCAGCGCTCGGTGGCGCTCGCAGGAGTTGCCTCTGACCGACCGCGTGCGGAGCGCAGGATATGAGATCCCGAGTCACACCTACGCAGCGCGACGGCGCTCGGGAGGGGGCACGGCAGGAAGCGAGGTAGTGGCAAGCGCGCGCGGTCACATACATGAGAGTGTGTATGTGCGAGAGAGAGAGAGTCGGCGCGCGGGAGAGAGAAGATATAGCGAGAGTCGAAGTCAAGCGTGTGCGAAAGAGAGAGAAAGAGAGTGAGTGCGCTTGAGTCAGAGAGAGAGAGAGAGAGAGAGAGAGAGAGAGAGGAAGATAGCGGCGCGAAGTTGACCGCGCTTGGGGCGCTCAGAGAGACTGTGGACGCGTGATTCAGATGTGTCGCGGTCGAGTTGACGTTATGTTGACTCCCAGAAGACATTAAGATATATAGAGGCATTATTTGATTGGGATGATTGAGGCTTTTCAAATGTCGCGCGCCTGGTTAGTTATCCGTAGGGGGCCACCTTACGGTTATCTTTATCGATTGATTGATAAAGATCAATAAAGGGGGCGCGGAATTTGCGTATCGATATATGATATAGAGGGCGATAATTGATTAGCCGGCCAATGGGAAAATTAGAAATAGAAAAAGAGGGCGCTGGAAAATTCATGGATAGACAACGAGTTAGTGGTAGTATTTAAATAGGCCAATTGCGGATTTCGGAGATTTTCAGGACCAATGGCAATTTGCCAGACAGGACGAGGCTTTATTTCCAGCGGTTATTTGGATTTGGGAAGGAGTTCGGAGAGTTGTTGGAGGAGTTGAAGTTATTGGTTTTGTTTTTTTTCTTGGTGGAAATTGTGGTGAGATATTAATATAAATTTACAATTTTTGTCTGGTGATTCGTAATCTGGGGAAGTATCAGCTAGCGGCAACTTATTCTTTACAGATCCGTCTATTAACTTCGCGTTTTCAGTTGGAGAGTTCAGTTGGACTTTCTCTTTTAAGCCACAGAAATAGAGTCACCGTCGAGGAAATTTTCGCTGCCCTTTCCTTTTAGGTTTTCTGCCACTGGACCTAGTAATATGGCCGCTGGCCCATGAATTATATTAAATTGATAATTGTTTGCCAACCATTTGTATAAGGGAAGGGGGTAAAAGAATATATGTTAATTTTATGTTTTACCTGGAATTATTGTGTTTCTTTTTCATTTATTGCTTACCCTATTGCTACCAATTTCCCGCGTTTTTCCGTTTTTCAGGATCTGGGACCCGAGAGAAGGAGGCAGCCGGTAATAAATAAATTGTTTTGTACACTAACGGGAATTCCTATGCGGGCAGGCAAATTCCACGTTACAATATAAATATATAATACTAATATATTAATGCAATGAACATAAAAATACATTCTAAATTTAAACCATTAACACTCAAAACAACAAATTTCGATACTTAAGTTTGAATCGTAGCCGTGTAATGAATTCACATGCGAAAAATTCGGCAACCACTGTTTTCTATGTCTTTTGTAAAAGTTCATAGTTTTTGAGAAAAAAGTCTGTGAATTCTTTTTTTTTAATTATATCTCGAATTATTTATTTTAAGTATATAAATTAAATATAATATATCGTCACTCCGTACGAAGACTAAAACAACTTTCAAAAAAATCTATTTTAATTTACCATTTTTTGATAGTTCAGATAAATTAATTCTTCAAGGATGTGATAAACTAGCTTACTTATTCTTGCCAGCGTGCGCTACCGTGCCCCTTGATATTCTTGGAGGTTTACGTAATCTTACCACAATATTAGTACAATGTAATCAGTAGTCAGATATTTGGGATAGGCCAAATTTAAATATTCCAGGAATGTTGTGTAGCATTTTACTTTACTACTGCAATATTACTGTAATATTATAAGGAACCGATATTTTTTACCTGAACAACCAAAAAAAAATTAATATATTATGATTCGGGGAAGGTTTTATAAGCTTACTACAATATTATAGTCCGGGCGTCAAGGAGTTCAAAAGTGGAATATCATTAAGTTTCTTCTAACTTTATTTTTATGATTGAAATATGTTATTGGTAACTTACTCAAAATAACCCTAAAGTCTCGACTTCGGGCCAAGTCGGGAGCATTGTTATTATTGCAAAAAGAATTCAGAAAATGCACTTTTTTTAGCTTTTTGCGAATAACTTTTTTGTAACTCATTTCACGTAAAAGAAGATAGAAATAAAAGTTGTTCAGAATTAAATTTCATATAAGATACATGTACTCCCGACCGCAAAATTAATTTTTTTAGTCGTTAAATTGTTAAACGAAAACGAATTTTTTTTTAAATTTCATATTGCCACAGATTTTACAAAAAATTAGAGAAACGCAGTAAAATCCATCTTAAAGTACGTAAAAACCATGAATTTTCGTATAAATTTTGTTGAGATCCGTTGAAAAAATTTTCGTATCTTGGCTCCTATTAGTCGGATCTCAATAAAATTTATACAAAAATTCATGGTTTTTTACGCACTTCAAGATGCAGTTTACCGTGTTTCTCTAACTTTCAAATTGGCGAAAATTAAAATTATTTGTTGTTAAAAATGTTGGTAAATATTAATTTTTAAAAAAGTTCTTTTTAGCATTCATTAAGTACTTCATAAGTTGTCGATTAAAGGCACTTGGATCAAGTTTCCGCTCCATAGACAATTTGGAGATGAATTTGAAATTTTGAGATAAATAATTTTGCAGTAAGACGCCATTTTGAGATATGCAGATCGGACAATGATTTTTACATTGTTCGTACAATAAGTCATCTTTGAGTACTGATTCAATGATTCAATGAAAAATATAATTGTACAATCTGTGGCAATATGAAATTTAAAAAAAAAATTCTTTTTCGTTTAACAATTTCAAGACTAAAAAAATTAATTTTGCGGTCGGGAATACATGTATCTTATATAAAATTTAATTCTGAACAACTTTTATCTCTATCTTTTTTTACGTGAAATGAATTACAAAAAAGTTATTCGCGAAAAACTATAAAAAAGGTGGATTTTCTGAATTCTTTTTCCAATAATAACAATGTTCCCGACCTGACCGGAAGTTAAGACTTTAGGGTCATTTTGAGTAAGTTACCAATAACATATTTTAATCATAAAAATAAAGTTAGAAGAAACTTAATGCAAACATGCTAACTTGCCCCGACTATTACTGTAATATTACTTTTCACGGGTGAAAGCGGAATATCGATCGAATCGGTGTATCCACTTCGCAGCAATGTTGCCTGACCATATACTGGTGGTTACGTAACCGCTCAGCAACATAATTTATGCTACCTTATCATACTTAATTTATCCTACCTTATTCATTTTTTATCCCTTTTCGATTGATAAGTGTTCTTAAAACTTCAGTTTTCACATTCTTTCACTTTTCTTGTTGTTGTTTAGTTTTATTTTAGTGAAAAACATAAGTAAAGTCGTATGCGAAGCGCACATATGATACTACTATAATTTAAAATAATTAAATTTATGAATATTTTTAATAAATTTTAATGTTGTAACGCGATTTCTCGTTATTTTAGGACGCGTTCCGGCGGATTCTGCCGTCAATACCCGGTAGGCACCAGACGCAACTCTTGTACATCAATCTCGCGACTCCTTTATACAAGACTCAAAAGGGAACGAAGCGAATTTTCTTAAAGGAACGATAATCCCAGCTAGCTTAGGCCCAGTGCACGTAGGACAGAGGGTTAAGTTACAATGAAGAGGCAAGTTTTCTCTACTAGAGCAGCTACGATTTGTGTACATCTCGATATTCCTTTCCCCCGGCTAGTTAACAGCGGGGGAAGAGAGAGGCCGAGTGACACAGCTATTATTAATGCGGCTTTGTCAGCTACTGTCTCAGACTTCCGAGACAAAAAAAAGGAAGAGGGGAAAAGATTACCGAGATGTACACAAATAGTAGCAGCTCCAGTCTTTTCCTGATGAGGGCGAGAATGATCGCCGAAACGCCGTTTTTTGTTTTTTTTTTCTAAAGAAAGCGATATTGATTTCTTAAACCCTTTCTGAACTACTGCCTCGGAGAGATCGATCAAGTCAACAAAGAACATAATTAAACAACTACCGAGGGATAGAATCAAATTAGATAGTGTATACACACTTAAATACATTTAAAATTTTTTGTCAAAAGCCTGATGCGGAGGCCCACAAACTCAAAACCGTTGCATTAAATACAAAAATAGAAATTCATTGAAAATGATGTATAACTTCATTTTGTAATAAGAATAGCATCGAGAGATAGAAACCGTTATTCAAACATTTTTTTTTAATAAAATTTATAAATATTAAAAAAATTATTATTCCAAATTACTCTTATTATATTAAATTATATTAAATTATATTATGATATTAAATTTATTAATTAAAAAAATTTATAAATATTTTAGTATTTAGAAAAATATAAAAATATAAAATAAACAAACCAGCGGGCCGTCGAAAATGAAACCGGTAGCGCGACGATCACACAAGCTTGAAAAAATATCTATGTATTCCCAAAACTATGTATATTCTTTCCCTGCAACTTCATTAGATAAATAATAACGGTCATCGTGGCACATTGGTCGCGAGCATGAAGAGCTTTACATGAAGGGCAACTATATTTTTGTTTTCTTATCTTCGTATCGCATTGCATCTTATAAACCTAAAGGTTTATAAACAATTCAACAAATGTTGCCAATGCGATAGGATTTTTTAATGTTATTAAATAAATAAGTAAATTGTATTGAATCATATTTTATAAAAGAGTCTATCGATCTCTCCGAGGCAAGTGTTGGGAAAAATGTAAAAATTAATTTATACCATTTTTCCTTTTGTTTCAAGTTTCTATTGAATCATGAAATAAAGATATGAGAATACTGATTAATATTGTGACTATGTTGCTAAAACGATGATTTTGAAGAATGTTCTAAAGCAATATTAAAAAAATGTATTTTTATGCTGGTGCAATATTGACTTATTAACATTGTTTTACTCTCCTACAAGTTTATACCAAAAGTAGTAATTTTATGGCAATGTTGCTCAAATATTGCAATCTCGTTGTTCAACGCAACTCTCCAAGGCAATGAAAAATCGTACATAGCACTGTTTGGCAATATTGCTTAAAGATTGTAACAGTATTGCTGTGGGCAATTGCAACGTTGAGGCAATGTTCCAAAAATATTGGATGTTGTAGGGATAATCCTCACTCGTTTAATCCACTACTCCAACAATAACCGAATATGAATTATTATTTAAAACAATGTGAATGCAATATTTTACCTGATCCCCATATGCGGCCACCTCTGAATTCTCCTTCATATTTCATTCCATCAGATCTCCAAAATACTCCATGACCATGAAACCATCCTTGCATGAATTCTCCTTCATATCTAAATCAAAAATAGTTTTCCAAACTCTTTAATAATCTTAGTTAATTTTATAAAAGAAACAAAATTAAAATTTCGCCGCTTTATACGCAAAGTAAGATTAAAGAAGTGTGATCAAACATAAATAAGAAAATAATCAACTTAATAAATAATATAAATTTGAAAAATGGTCCAGTATACCGGGCGTACAAAATAAATTATTTTGCTATTATTATCTAATAATTACTTCGATGTGCAATTACCTAATGGATAGCACATTGTGACGTTGTGGTTTTTATGCTCTCTCGGGGAGGCCGTCGAGAGCTCCACAACGTGGTCGCACCCTGTTATCGGGCTGCCGGATGAACCGTATTTGAAATAATTTTCAAACTTCGACAACTCTTATGTAGTCGAAATTAGAAGTGCTGTATTCTATACATATATTTAATTATGGAAATTAAAGATCTTGATAACACTTATATAGACAAAATACTAGTAGCTTTGCTGCATACTCTTAAGACGTGTTGATATTATAATCGTCAGATCAACAAATAATATATCTTCTTTCCTCTTGTGAATAAGTGATCGAACACAAATACTGGAAGAATTTGTGATATTATAGATCAAGTTCGAAAACAAATAATTATGTTAGAATGAATGTCTTCTTTTACCTATTCAATGAGTTAATCACAAACACTCAAATCATGATGCTTATGCATTAAGCTAAAAAATCCGAAACTTTCATGTATGAAAATATGAACGTATAACCATCTTCGCGTTAAGGGTCTGTTGGACAGATTACCATTTCTTTAGTGTCACTTCTCCTTCGATTATCTATACCTTCGATTTGACATAAATTCTCATTTTAATTTTAAGAAAAGAAAGTTATGATATCAATAAATAAATTGGCAAGTTTTATGTTATAAAAAGTAATTGTTTTCAAATAAATAAATAACCGATTAAATTGAGGAAGGATTATAAATATATGTGTTCATATAAACACTCAATTAAATTGCAGCATGTGAACAGGTGGATAGCCTGTGAAAAGGTACAGTCGGGTACAATTAAAACTTTGAATAATTACGACTGCTGCCACGTTGTGTACATGTAATAGAATGGTATGATGTTCTTACATGACATTATCACATGACAAATGTGCCCATAATATGTAGTAATATCATGTTTGTTTAAAATTATTATGTAATTTAACAAGATTGTTTCGCATCATGAAAACTTTTTCATTTATTTATGGAAGCTACGAGCGGATGTACAATCAACTCTACTTAGTAATTCAGTAATTGTATTGCTATCCTTATTTCATTAAAAATCTATGTCCAGGACGATTATATACAATTATATATGCGAGATTTAAATTCTGTTGATTTACATACATTTAAAAAAAACAGGAACAAATTCTATCATGGAGAACGCAATTTTTTGACGGAAAAACTTGCCGCCCCGTCCTATCATAGATAATCGATGAACCACTAAATGTCAGTGTAATTAACAATATCATAAAATTTTTAATATAGTTAATTTATCGTCCTATTATCCTATAATGGGTACTACTGAAATCATTATATTAAACTGTGAGACCAATGGTCTCAAATAATAATAAACAATGGAATTCCATTTTTCTTCTTCTTCAAAAATTGGTCAAGGACAGTAATAAATACATATAGAATGAAAAATCGATTCAGAGATTTTTTAACGGTGTTTCATTAACAAGTTAATTTGGTGAACCTTGCACAATTGAAAGATGGTATACATCGTTATCTATGATAGGACGGAGCGGCAAGTTTTTCCGTCAAAAAATTGCGTTCTACATGATAGAATTTGTTCCTGTTTTTTTAAATGTATGTAAATCAACAGAATTTAAATCTCATATATAATTGTATATAATCGTCCTGGACATAGATTTTTAATGAAATAAGGATAGCAATACAATTACTGAATTACTAAGTAGAGTTGATTGTACATCCGCTCGTAGCTTCCATAAATAAATGAAAAAGTTTTCATGATGCGAAACAATCTTGTTAAATTACATAATAATTTTAAACAAACATGATATTACTACATATTATGGGCACATTTGTCATGTGATAATGTCATGTAAGAACATCATACCATTCTATTACATGTACACAACGTGGCAGCAGTCGTAATTATTCAAAGTTTTAATTGTACCCGACTGTACCTTTTCACAGGCTATCCACCTGTTCACATGCTGCAATTTAATTGAGTGTTTATATGAACACATATATTTATAATCCTTCCTCAATTTAATCGGTTATTTATTTATTTGAAAACAATTACTTTTTATAACATAAAACTTGCCAATTTATTTATTGATATCATAACTTTCTTTTCTTAAAATTAAAATGAGAATTTATGTCAAATCGAAGGTATAGATAATCGAAGGAGAAGTGACACTAAAGAAATGGTAATCTGTCCAACAGACCCTTAACGCGAAGATGGTTATACGTTCATATTTTCATACATGAGAGTTTCGGATTTTTTAGCTTAATGCATAAGCATCATGATTTGAGTGGTTGTGATTAACTCATTGAATAGGTAAAAGAAGACATTCATTCTAACATAATTATTTGTTTTCCAACTTGATCTATAAGTATCACAAATTCTTCCAGTATTTGTGTTCGATCACTTATTCACAAGAGGAAAGAAGATATATTATTTGTTGATCTGACGATTATAATATCAACACGTCTTAAGAGTATGCAGTAAAGCTACTAGTATTTTGTCTATATAAGTGTTATCAAGATCTTTAATTTCCATAATTAAATAAATGTATAGAATATAGCACTTATAATTTCGACTACATAAGAGTTGTCGAAGTTTGAAAATTAAAGTTGAATTTTAGAGTAAGCTCTAAGAATTTTTATTTTGTCTGTATGAATATTAATAAAAGTTTTGTTTCGTCTGCATAAGTGTTATTAAGAGTTTTTTTTTACATTAATGTTATCAAGAGTTGTAAAATTAATCTTTAATTTTTACATGAAGAAACGACCTTATACTTGCCAGCCTTTTACCTTGGAAAGGTTTGTTTGGGGGGGGGGGAGAGATTTCACTACTTTTAAAAGGTATATAATATGTAAATTACAAAGAATAGTTAACATCAACTAAATAAGTAATAAATTTAAAATATTAATGTACATTTGCTCATGAATTATTGTAATAATAATAATAATTATTTTTTAGACACTATCTGTAGAGTAAATAGTTTTTTTAGATCATTATTATTCACTAAGAAATATATCTTTTCCACACCACCCTCGAGGTAAATAGAATAGCGCGTTTTTTTTCCTTTATTGACACTAAATTTAATGTTAAGTTCCATAATGATTTGTTCCGCAAATATACATCAAAGAAATCTGTACTTCTAAAACTATTGCTAATTAATTAACTGATAACTGCTTTCTTGAAAGGATTTGTACGTTACGTATACTATTGTCATGCAGAACATGAGTGATATAGAATTTTAATATTTATACAAGTTTACATCGTATCCTTCACAATTGTTTAATCTATATTATAGAATAATGCAAATAATATTTAGAATAAAAAGAAGTATATGTAAGTTAGTTTCCAATATCCCTATGATTCTTTGTGATAGACGTATTATCATTTTTAATGCCACCCACCTAATTCGGTAAACGTTTAGAAAACTGTAATCGAATTTAAACTTTATGAAAACTTGTAAAAAATAGTGTCAGTGAAGTTGTGGTATCCCCTGTATGACTTTCACATAAATACTTACACGGTTGATTTCATAAAATTAGTGTTTAAATTTTCAGTTAGGTCTCCCTAAAAATCATCTAGACTATATTTGAGCTGTTCAATATTGAATACTATAAAAACTTTCATCGATACTAAAAAATGAAAATTTCACTAGCTGTCATGTCAAAAGAATTCTTTCCTTGTAAAATCCGATAGTTGTATGCCTTCATAAGTTCTCGTTACCGTATACTAAACAAAAAATGCTTTTCCCTTGAGAAAAGCTCGTTACATCTGGAATCTGAGTGTACTTGCTCTCTCCAAATTGCGAACAAATTCTAAACCACTTGCCTTCTGAACTTATAGAATAATTATAAATAGAAAAACATCCACTGCAAATCTGTAAAAACTTTCAATGATAAATAAATGATGCAAACACAACACTTTCACTAGCTTTTTTTTGGGCTTGAAAACTTGTATGATCTTTTTACCTTTTAGGAAAAGAGACGCTCAACCCACATTCTGGATACTGCCTGAACTCTGGGCATTCTGAAAATTCAAAATAACTATTTTTGAATTGAGCAAATCAATCAGAGGGATAGCATATGAAATTTAAAGTTAATCGTCTAGACCAATTTTCAGCTCTTCGATTTTGAATGCCTTATATGATAATTATTTTGAAATTGGTCTATATGGTAAACTTCAAATTTCTCATGATATCCCTCTGATCGGTATGTTTAATGAAAACTTAGTTATTTTTAATTTTCAGAGTGACCTAAATGCTTCTGAGTGCTTCTACGTATAAACCTTTTAAGCCTTAAAAACAAGTGTTCAGCTTGATCGATCATCAATATCGAAGACACAAATATTTGAAAAGATAGCTTAACTCATTATAAAAGAACCTGTAAAAGTCCCAGAATATCACAGGTCTTGGTTTCTCTGTGAGAAATAAATATAACAGCTCTTTTATTAAAAAGCACAAGTTTATTAAAAATGACTTGTTAAAAAAATGTAGGTAAAACAGTGAAATATTAGCGTAATCCAGAGGAATTTTGTTGCACGACATTATAAAAATACTATAGAATATCCCTATACATTCAGTTTTAACATTTATAATAATTAAAATAAACTAATCAAGATTTTATACTTTGAAAAGCGCACCCGGGTGCCATATACTCCATATATAATAGTTTCAAGGATATTTGACTTATATAAAAGTCAATAAACCATTAATTATAATCAATACATCCATACTCATTAATCATTTTTATTTAGTTTCATTTAAAAATAAATTTTAAAAAATATTTTTGAAGACAGAGCAAATTAAGATCTAGCAGAAGGAACTATCTTTCCATCTCTCTCTAATAAATGCATAAATGTACCAAAATTAGACTTTGGAACAATTTAAAAAATTTTTAGGAAATATTGACGGTAATTTAAAAACAAAATAAAACACTTTCACTAGCTATTCATAAGAATCCCTTTCGACGAACAGCCTGAGAGTCTACCTCCCAGGAGACGATAGGAAAAGTTATGAACTATTCATATACACTTAAACAACTTAGAAACTTTCATGCATGAGCGATGCATATTCTTGACACTTCACTAGCTTCTCACAATAGAAAATAATTTTTTCCTTACATAAACTGAATATTCTCTGAACCAAAAAAATAAAACACTCATACTATCTATTCATAAGAATTCTTTTCGACGTACAGCCTCAGAGTCTATCTCCCAGGAGACGATAGGAAAAGTTAACATAAGCACTTCCACAATTGTAGAAACTTCCTTGCGTGGAAGATTGAATATAATCGTAACATTCAACCAGCTTGTCACATCACAAGAAAATTATATAAACAGGAAATTCTGTATAAATTTTCTTTGATTCTTGAACGATGAAAATACAACACTTTTACTAGCTTCTCATCACGATCCCTTTCGACATACAGCCTGAGAGTCTACCTCCCAGGAGACGATAGGAAAAGTTATGAATTATTCATATACACTTAAACAACTTAGAAACTTTCATGCATGAGCGATGCATATTCTTGACACTTCACTAGCTTCTCACAATACAAGACAATTTTTTCCTTATACTGAATATTCTCTATCTTGAAACTTTCTTCGATTCTTGAACGAAGAAAATAGAACACACTAGCTATTTGTAAGGATCCCTTTCGACGTATAGCCTGAGAGTCTATCTCCCAGGAGACGACAGGAAAATTTAATAATTGTTCATAAGCACTTCCACAATTGTAGAAACTTTCTTGCGTGGAAGATTGAATATAATAATAAAAAACTTACACTTCTGCTAGACAGGTATAAACTAAAGAAAATATACTTTTTTCACAATACTGCAGATCTCAATATCAGACCTTCTTCAATAAAAATTCTCTTGTCACAATTACTTCTTTTATATATAAACTGACAGCTTCATAACCTCATAATCTGAAAAATAACAGAGAATATTTAAACAAAGAATCAGTTCACAAATTCTTTATTTATATTGAATATCTATAAAAAATAAAACTAAATACTTATCTAATTATATAAACTATTAGTTAATGATTGCTTCTGATTGCATAGAAAATCGACTTTGCTAAACACTTTTGCAACTTTTGCAACATACAATTGAAGGAGGCTGAATCCCTACCAGCAAAACCTGAAGAATTTAGCTGAATTCATAAATTTTATGGCCAGGTCCAATGTAGAAGAGACACGCTCGGACCTGGCCAAGCAAAGAACACAAGAAGTGTTTCACGGAGAAGATGCTCCAGAAGGAGAGGATCCTCCACAAGGAGTGAATCCACAGAATTAATGTATAATTTTTAAAAAATATACAGTATAATATCTAAAAACTTGTGTATATTATTTATACTTACAAGATACTTGCGCTTATGACAGCTATTCTTCTAGAAGTCCAAAGAACTTGATAATTTGTAATGACCAGATGGACTGCAAATTTTGTAGAAACTTTCTTCGATACTTCAGCGATGAAAATACAACACTTTCACTAGCTTGTCACACGGATTCCTTTCAATATACTTATACAGCCTGAGAGTTGTAACCTCTCACGAAACAACAGAAAAAATTTAATAATATTGAATAGCTATGTCAACAACCGTAGAAACTTTCGTAGACACATTCTTAACACTACACTAACTTGTCACATCACAAGAAAATTCTTTTCTATAATCTCTTATGTATTTCCTATAATATGGTAGTCGTATGCCTTCCAACCTGAAAAATAAAAGAGAACATTTTAACAAAGAATCAGTTCAAAAAATCTTTCATTATATTGTATTTTTATAAAAAACTAAAATTAAATACTTATCTAATTTTAGCTTATTAGTCATGTTTGTGAGACGTCTTAATTATATCTGACAATTTTCTTCAAACACACTTTTACATATTTGCAGATTTTTTTGAAAATAATATCACTTCACTAGATTATTATTGTATCATCATAATCGTATATTTATTAAGAAAGAAAGAAAGAAAGTACTTATTTATTTATATATTATTAACACTGCATGTGTTATTGTATTGTAAAATAATAAATAGATACGTCTGCTCGTCTCGTCTGCACACATATATAAAATATAAACTGTACATACAGACATATATACGTAACATACAATAGTATACGTAGAGTAGACTGACGTCACGATGACGTACTTCCGCGGAGAACAATTTCTCCGGGAGAAGAATTTTCGTATAAGAGAATGCTCTTCTGTACACTTGATGAACTGTATAGATGCAAGCAATAGTATACGTAGAGCTGACGTCACGAACTATGACGTACTTCCGGGGAGAACATTTTTCGCCACGGGAGAAGAATTTTCGCGTTGAAGAATTCGTGACCCCGAACCTTCATTTCATAATATCTTTTGATAGAAGCCATTTCACAATATATGATCCTGAAGTGATTTTGCTAGTTTTATTCCAAGCTTTCATTTGAGTGCTCATAAGTGAGAAACAAAGCTCTTAATGCGAAGAAAACCGAATGTCACATCTCGAACAGGGCCTATGAGACGTATATAGGGTCTGGCTATAGCGCCCGACGGCGGCGTATGTACTGACGTACCTTATACTTGCCATCGAGGCGCTACCGCGCACCTTGATTTGCAAATTTTTAGTTTGATGTGGGCGCCCGGTTCATCAACCGCTTTGCCGGCTGCTCAACGGTACACGGACTTGTTTCTCACGGCCGCGAATATTGGGAAGAAGGATAGGCGGGGTGGCTCGACAAATAAATACACACGCTAAGTCAGATTTAATGGCCTGGCATTTATTAAAGAAAATAAATAAGAAAACGTTGGAGAGCTAGTGTGCGGGAAGCACACTCTGGCAGTATTGTCCGGCCGACACGGGAGAACACGCAATTCGAATAGATAAGCGTCTACCTGGCTATGAATCGGGCTGACTGCTCGTCCTCTCGTTCGGATGATGCCTCGTGCCCTGAAAATCGCGCGGCGCAGAACTACTTCGCGATGCGAATCTCAACAGTTTAAATGCTGGAGGTTATGTCGTGTAAATGCAGAGGGAATAGCTGTCCTGGAGTGCGTCCTGTCGAATCTGCTGCTCACTGGATACTGCTGTACTACCTGTTGCGCGGCCGTCGCGACCGCGGCGTCTCTCTTTGTCTCTTTCTTACGCATGTATTTCCTAACTATCCTTTCCTGCTCACGCGATATCACGCGGTAGCCTCATATAGCACATTTTTGTCCTAGCGCCCTCTCAACTATTAAATCTCCTCGCGCGCGAAATTCAAATTCACTAATTCGCTCTGTCTGGCTGTCGTCGCATTCAATTATACATTTTCCGCCTGATATTCCTCTTACAATGTTTAGCTACAATATTTCGCTCGCATACCGCTGTGGACCGAGCCGCAGCCCTCCACTCGTCGCCAATAACGTCCGAGGCTCGTCGCGTGCCTCCACTCTCTACGCTCGCATTATTCATTCGCTGTCTCTGTCTATCTCGCTCTCTCTCTCTCGCTCTCATTCTCTTTTCAGTTCTCGACAACATGGCGGCGGTCGCTCGCGCGCGTACGCCTCGTGGCTTCGCTCGCCGTGCTGCGCTCTCAGCTGTCGCCGCTATCTTCGCTCTCGCTCGCTCTCGTGCGGCTTCCCTCTCTCTGCCGCTCTCTCGCTGTGGCGCGCGTAGTGCTTCTCTCTCTCTCTGTCTCGTGCGGCGCCGCGCATGCCTCGTGCTGAACGTGGCTCCTTCTCAGCTGTGTCGTGTGGCGCTGCTTCTCTCTGCTGCTCCGGCCGTATTTTCTATCTCTCGCTCGCTCTCATCTCTGCCCGGTTCTCCTGTAAACACCACCGGGTCTAAGTATATGCTTTTTTCGTTAGCACGGCTCCGGTGGTGTCCGGGCGAGCTGGGGCTGACGGCTGACCGTCACATTCCCCCTCCCAAACCTTACCTTCTGGTAAGTTTCTACCAGAGGACGAAGGGCTCGCCGGGACACCACGTGCCGGAATTGATTAGTTCTCTGTGGAAAATAGTATGTTAGTTAAGTAGGGAGAGAGAAAAAAAATTTTTGTTTGTACTCACGACTGTCTTTTACCACCTATATAGGTTCTGGCTGTGCTGTCTGTCTTCATGCTTTATTGTCTGTGCTCAGCACTTTGCGGAGGATAGCGTCAAGGATATCCGCCGGGAGGTTCCGTGTTTCCCGGATGAGCTCCAGGATTTCCCTGTCTGTGAGCTCCCGGGACGGGCTTGGTTCCCTCCTTGCCTCCGTCGGTGCTGGTGCCGGGGAGGTTTCCCTTGACCTCTTCGGCGAGGACGGCCCGTCGTCTGGGGTGGTGGTGGCTGTCGCTGGCCCACCTTGCGGCGTTGATGGGTGAGAGGGTGCCGCTTCTTCGAAACTCACCCTTCTCTGGCGGTCTCTCCTCTCTGCCGCTGGTGGTGGGTCGGCTCGGTGTGGGCCGCCTCCGACTGTGGCTACTCCGGCTGTGGCGGTCGAGGTGGCGAGCGGGCGCGATGCCGACCTCGACCTCTGGCTGTTATGCCCGTGTCTCCGCTGCAGTCTGCGATGTCGACTCCCCTTCTGCCGCAATTGTTGCAGTAGGGGAGTCGGGGCGATTCCCGACAGTCGCCGATCTGGTGCCCGAACCTCCAGCAGTTGAAGCAGCTGTAGGGTGGGGGATCCAGGTCGGCTTCCGTAGGGATCGCCCTGAGGTCGCCGAATCGCAGGCCGGTCCTCTTCACGGGCAACTGCGCCGTTCTTCGCCTCTCCCGGGCTAGCGAGGGCACGTCCGCCGGTGGACCGTCCGCCGTTGGGGAGCGTTGGGGGTGTCGTCTCGTCGAACTCGTCGACGCGGCAGCTCAATCGTGGAGAACACGTCGTCCACGGTGAGCTGTCGGGGTCCTCTCGAGCGCCGGGTGCGGCTGCGGCTTCGTTGGCGGACGGGTCCTCCCTCCTGAGGCACCGGGGTATTGTGCTGTGTGGCCTCCAAGTCCTCCGGCTCCAAGCCCAAGTCCCAGGCGAGCAGGTGGTCTGCCGGCGTCGTGTCGCCCTGTATTGGGACGAACCGGGGCGGCTGCAGAGGCCTTTCAAAGGGCCCTACGGACGCGCGGGGCTTCTCGTCGATCTCGCGTGGTTCGGGCCGACTGTTCTCTGCTGTTAGAGGGTGAGGGGAGCGGCCCCAGCCTGGCCGATAGGGGTCTGGTTTGGGGTGGCGCCTCCGCTCGTTGCGACGGCCCCACCGCCCCGAGAATAGGCTCTTCGGGTTTCGCGGTTGGGACTCGGCGCAGTGCGGTGGCACCAACCCTTCCCCAGCCAGCCATGGCCAGACTGGGTGTGTCACGCTCACGCGCCTCGTCTGGCTGTATTTCTGGCTGTGAGGTGGCCGTGCTCGCGGAAGTCAGGAGTGACTCCGGAGCCGGTCTCCTCAGCGGCAAAGACCTCGGCCTTTGAATAGCCCCTGTGGCCGGTGTGAGGATCAGGGGTCCTGCACTGGTCCACAAAATGGGCTGCCTGTGCAGGGTCTTCGGGGGAGACTGCTTATTCTCGCCGCCCTCGGTTTGGGTGGTGGTGACGCTGGTGGGCGTCGTTGGGCGGCCGGCTTCCTGGAGCAGTTCCTTTTCCTCGGCTTCGGTGATGCAGCAGTCCATAGGACTGTCTGGCTGCTGAGGTCGGGGGGGTTCTTCCTCCAGGTGGTCGGTGGCCGCCACCTCTTCGGCGTTGATACTGGTCTCCACGGCCGCTCGAGCGTTCGTCAGGCGGAAGTGCGCCGTCCTCGCCATGCGCTCTCGCCTCACCTCGATCTCGAATTGCGAGGGAGGCAGGAAGTCGGAGATGTTCTCTGGTTCCTCGTCTCCCCAGCTCCTCTTCTCCGGCTGTTGTGGGTTGTCCATGTCTAAAATGAAACTGATTTTAGTATGTTTCTTTGAGACAATTGGAGATGGTTTTTCCATGCCCCAGGTACTTACGGAGGGTTTGGGAGATCTCGTGTGGTACATGCAGGCACTTACTTGGGATATCGCGGTAGATTGAGGATCAGGTGAGTTAGTTGGGGGTTGCCTAGGGGCTATGTACCTTCTCAGGTCACTCACGTGCACCTTGGCAACTTTACGGCTTTTACCTTCGAGAGGTTCCAAAATATATACGACTGGAGATTTCTTTTGGGTGAT
The DNA here is from genome assembly GCA_018906965.1 of Philotrypesis tridentata. Classification (NCBI taxonomy): domain Eukaryota; kingdom Metazoa; phylum Arthropoda; class Insecta; order Hymenoptera; family Pteromalidae; genus Philotrypesis; species Philotrypesis tridentata. The sequence continues at coordinate 76,361 of JACCIB010000840.1, forward strand.
GGTAAAGGGGCCGTCGTATTTCGGGGCGAGTTTAGCGGAGAACTTCTGATTGCCCTTTGATAGGGGATGAGATTTCCTCATTACTAGGTCTCCTACCTGAAATTCTACAAGTTTTCTCCCTTTATTATACCGTTTACCTTGTTTGTCCCGTTCGTCGTCGATGTATCTGGCTACCAAGTCTCGTAAGGCGTCTAGTCTTTTCATCTTGTCCTCCCACACGGCCGGGTCCAATCTTATCTTTTTCGAGCCCCCCTCTCATTCAGCCCTTAGGCTTTTCACCGGTGTCGGGTGTCGGCCGTAGTTTAGGAATGCGGGTGAGGTTTTCAAAGTGGAATGACTATGGTTCGTAGCGTAGGACGAGATCATCGTCTTGAGCGTGCGGTTGCTCCTTTCTACCGGGTTTGCTTGCGGATGATAAGGTGGAGTCGTTACGTGCTTCACCCCATACTGCTCCAATGTCTCCGCTAAGTGTTTATTGATGAATTCTGTTCCGTTATCGATTAGCAAATACTCTGGCGTTTCCCATCTGAACAAAATTAATTCCTCAAATTCTCTGGCGATGGTTTTTCCAGTGGCCTGGCGTAACTGGTAGACTTCTATCCACCGTGAGAAAAGATCTTGGAATACTACCAAATACTTATTCTGGCTGGAACTTTTGGGGAATTCCATTACGTCAGCTGCTACCACTGCCCACGGTCTCTCTACCAGCCGTTTACCAATTAGTCCTTGAGGAGCTTGTTGTGAGATTTTGTAAGCCTGGCAAGTCTGGCAGCTTTTAATAAATTTGCACACGTCTTGGAATAATCCGGGCCAAAAATACTCTCTAGCGATCCTGTCGTATGTCTTCTCGATGCCTAGATGTCCGGCGGATATTTCCGCGTGTGCGGTAGTCAACACTCGCTCTCGCAATTCTTCTGGCACGACTATAACTTCCAGCCTTCGTCTGGATGCGTGATCGGATCGAGCATCGGATCTTCTTTGTGTCGGTACAGCTTATCGTTCTCGATGCGCCACTCTGGGTAATGCGAGGGATTCTGTTCGACGTCGTTCTTCCGTCTTATGTACCATTTGTCTTCTATAGTCGTTGTGGCCGCTACTTCTGGCTCTATCATTCTGGATAAGGCGTCTGGGACGACATGATTCGTGCCGCTTCGATGGACTATACGAAGTCCCATTGCTGGATTTCGATTGACCATCTGGCTAGTCGTCCTTTCGGCTCTTTAAGAGACCTGAGCCAGCGTAGTGCACTATGGTCGGTGATCACCGTAAAGTGGTTTCCTTCTACGTAAGGTCGCAGTTTTTGGATGAGTGCCAGGCATTCTTTCTCGGTGGTCGTATAGTTTGTTTCAGGAGCCGTTAAAACTCGACTGATATAAACTATAGGATGCTCTCCGTCGTCGAACTCCTGTGTGAGAACGGCTCCAACTGCGTAATTGCTCGCATCGCACTGGATCGTAAAAGGACTCGTATAATCTGGTCTGGCTAAAACTGGCACATTCATCAAGGATATTTTCAACTTTTCGAAGGCTTCTTGTTGTTCTTCTCCCCATTTCCAGTTCTTCTGGTCTCGAAGGAAACGAGTAAGAGGCACTTTTATTTCAGACTCATTTTCTAGGAATCTCGAGTACCATCCGAACATTCCTAGCACTCTACGTAATTCTGTCAAGTCTCTTGGAACTGGACACCTCAAAATTGGTTCGACTTTGGCGGGGTCAGTTCTTAGTCCGTCTCTATCCAGGATGAATCCTAGGTATCTTATCTCTGTCACACAAAACTCGCATTTCTTCGGGTTGATACTTAATCCTGCTGAGGTTAGTTTTGTGAGTACATGTCTGACTCGGTGTTTATGTTCTTCGAGCGTGTCGGTTGCAATGACGATATCGTCGAGGTAGCCAAAGATGTTCGGAGAGTCCTCAGGACCGAATAAAACGTCAACCAGCCTCTGCAGAGTACTGGGAGCGTTGCATAACCCAAAAGGCATGCGTTTTAAACTGCCACAACCCGTATCCGGGCACGGCAAAAGCAGTATACTTCTTACTACTTTCTTCCATTTTCACTTGGAAGTATGCCTGCTTCAAATCTATTTCACTTAGGTATCTGGCGGCTCGCAATCGGTCTAAGATCATGTCCATCTGTGGTAAGGGATAACTGTCTTTCTTGGTTACCTTATTCAATCTATGTAGTTCACGCAAAACCTTTCAGTACCGTCTGGCTTTCGTACTAATAGTGGTTGGCTGCAATAATCACTGGCTGATCTCTCGATTATCCCTAAACGCCTCAATTCGATTGCTGCCTTTTGAAATTCCTCAATCTTCCGAGGTGATCTCCTTCTTGCTTTGCATCTTATGGGTGTAGGGTCAGTGACGAGAATGTGATGTTCTGTTAGGTCGGTGTAACCTAATTCTCCACCGGAATTTTCTGGTAAGATACCGGCGACCAGCTGCTCGATCTCCTGTCTTTCTTCGTGGCTGAGCTCGGATATACCGGCGCTCTCGGCGATAATGACCGATGGGGATCTGGCTGTTGGTCTGTCGAATTCTCTCATTTTCCTTCATTAGCTCGCCACCATCCTTTGTAGCTTGAGTCTATTTTGAATGTGTCGCAGAAGTCTTTACCCAATATCATTTCATGTCTGACATCTTTACAGCTCTGGCTCAGAGTTTCACTTATTCCATCTAGCTCTAATGAATAGGCAAAAATCCTAGACTGGATTCAGTCCGCGCAAGTGACTGTTTGGATTGTCGTCGTGCAGGTTGTAATCTCTTTTTGACTTCTCAGCTATTCCCGAGCCTACTAAAGAAATTGTAGCCCTGGGTCAAATAGTGCTCTATATTCTTGCCTCCTAAATCGACTCTTATATATTCTCTATTCTCATTGTGGCTCCAGCAATAGGCATTTCTGACTCTGGTGATTCCTGGTCGACTCCAGCTTCCACTATCGGTGCAGAAGTTCTGACGTCTGGCAGTGTATCATTGATGAGAGCCTCCACCGCAGCCTCAATCTTCCTCAATCTAGTATAATCTGTCTCTTCCATCAGATCGGTAA